>WAAD01032161.1:607-23012 GCA_013389945.1 Fregata magnificens | reverse complement strand
TTCTACCTAGTGGTAGAACACAAGAATAAACAGTTACGCCTGAGAGCTTTTACAGGCAACTGAGTTCTGTAAAGTGTCGTCTTTCTCACCAAACCGTTACCCTCCCTAGCATTCTACTTAATTTTGTCTTCTTGTTTCCTTGTGGCCCCTCATTTGTCTGAACCTATCTCTTGTCTCTTATCCTATATTTAAGATTATAACGAGCATTTATCTCTTATTCTGTGCTTGTACAGGAGGTCCTAAATTTGCAACTGTTACATGCTATGGCAATACTAATTATACACAGTCTTCCTGCCTGTAATTCTTTGGGAAAGGCATTACATTAGCAATCACTAACTTCTTCACAAATACTCCCTGCCTCTGATTGATTCTCTGTACGCCTTTGTCATGTTTAAGGTAAATCATGAAAGACTGAAGAGGAAACTTGCCATTCTCTAAGGGCTGTATTAGTAGATTGCTCCCCTGGAATTCTTTGCCCACATAGACTGGCAGAGGCTGCTCACACAGCAAAAGATCCTTTTTGGACTAAAAACTGCTACCCAGGACAGACCAGCTGTCCTGCCACTCAGATGCCACAAGCCAAAAAAAACGGTAAGTGTAAAGCATTTTGCAGAAGCACGAACTCCCACAGTGTACCTCATCAACAGTAAAACTCTTCCATAGATACATTAAGGATAAATGACAAATGCAATACTAGCTACATGCACAGGTACTTGTGTAGATTATCATTACAGCAGAGTGAATTACCAGTGGAATTTCTCAAGTGACAAGTTCTGCAACTGAAGCCACACAGGCTCAACTTCTGAACAATTAACCACCCCAACAAGTTAGGCTCTTTAATGAGGTACGCCATGCAAATACAGCCCCAGTGTGCATTGCCTAAAGGCTTCTCTCATCTGACTAAAAGCAGGTACTTAAAACATTTTCAAGGGATTATGCCAAACACACATTGTACTTGGCTGAAATATTCTTTAATTTATTTTTATGTCACAAACATATAAGCAACTTGTCCTATTGCTACCAGTTCAGTAGTGATGAATATATAGTAAAAGGGTTCTTTATGAAATTAAAGAGGAAAAACAGACCTACTGCCTGGCTTTATACATAGGAAGTGTGTAGAAAATGCCACTAGGGCAAAACAAATACCCTGGACATTAAGTAGGTCACATGAAATGATCACGTCTGTCTAAGAATACTACGAATGACAACCAATTTGGCATTTACATTTTAATCCAGGTTAAATTCACAGATTAACTGTGGATCATCCTTGCACAAAACACCTAGATGGTACAATACAGACTACAGATGTCACCAGTGTAAAGTACTTCCAGCAGAAAAATTCAGCAGGTCAGGTAGAGATGAGAGAAACCTTGATGTGATGCACTTTTCAGATAATTCCTTCACAAACAGCAAAGCAAAAGCTCTCTCGTATGCAGTGTGTTCAATTCATTATACAGTGTGCATTTGGTTTTATGAACCAAATCAACGAATACTGATCACATCAATACCAGCGTGCCATGTAATTTTATTTAAATGAGAATTCGAGTCATTTTGGATGCAGAGAAGGGAATTTATTTGTGTTAGTATTGCCTTTCTTTAGCAGCACTAAAAAGGTGTTTTGCTAACCGCGTACAAAGGGCGCAATTGCAACATCATCTGTCCCAGGCCCCGAGGCGATGTTGCCTGCCACTATTAAAGTGACAAAGCAATTTATGTACTGCAGGCTGTCTACTGAAAGCAGAACAAAATATTCAAACTCCATTTTCCCAACTCCTTTAAGCAGTCAGTATTCTGCAAAGCCAATGGCAAAGTTGGAAAGTCAGTTCAGTATGAGTATGTGGGATACCTCTGTGACAGCATCAAGCTAATGGGAACTCAAGGTAGCAGCAGCAAAGCAACTTTGGCATGAAGACAAGGATATTCCCCCCTGCCATGCACCCTTTCTCAGTCTTTAAACTCTAGCAGCTGGGTGATAAAGTTACAAAAGAGACGGGGCATCTTCCGTTGCAGTGAAGATGCCCCTTGAACATCCTCTCACTTCCTGAATCCTAACAAAGAGCAGGAGTGAACCACGAAGGCTCTTCCAGGTCTGCAGGCAGCACAGCATTCTAACCTACCCATAGACAAAGAGGACTTCTGGGAAAGCTCATCTGCCTGAGCGGGAATACGGCTGGCTGTGTACTTTGCTGGGCTACTTCTGTGTGGTGGTGTTTGACTTTTCTTTTTTTCTTTGAGGGCAGGGAGAAGGAGGAAGAGTGATGATAGCATTCTCCCTCCTAGGCTCCACAAACCTTGGGAAGGGGAAACAATGGGAGAGCTATGGGAATTCCCTTCTGTCTTCTATGGAGAAGTGGACACATTCTTTCCTGGGAACCTCTCTCCTGGTTATGCATGCCACAGGTCTCTGTGGCAGCTGAAATCTCTCACTTTTTGTAAAGGCAAAGCCCATCCTGCTTCACAGGATAAAACAGGAAAATACTCAGCAGGGCTTCTCTTATCTTCCTAGTGGCACGTAAATCAAACAGAAGCTGTGTTATTCAAACTTGTTTTGCATGCAGGTGGACTCTTCCTTTTAAGATAGTACTGCAAAAGACAGCTCCCCATGCAGTAACTTCCAGATGTCCCCATGTCCCAGGAGAACATTTCAGAGATGGAGATTCAAGAGCAGTGTTTATTTAGCTTTTACACTCTATGCTATTTCAGTTGGAAACATGACATGAGCAGAAAACTGAGAGTGTTCTCCTGTATAAGCAGGACCAGAATAGCAGTACGGAATCTACTGTAACACACACCTACTTAGATGATTTCAGTGTCTACTATCCAGGGACAACGCTATTACTCTGCAGTCACTCTATGACTGCCTCCATTCAATGCCAGGAAAACAAGTTTCCCTTGTTTTGTTTTAATCACCAGTTACTTCCAACTTACCAGTTTCCCCCTTTGTTGAGCAGATCTGGTTTCCCGGAGAGTGTACACATCACCACAGACTGAGATTTCCCGCCAAACTCCAGGTTTAGACTCTTCAGTGAACCCTCCCTTTGGATGCATGACCAGCACCCCGTTAGTTGTCAATCCATCCATGTGGCCATCAGGATTTTTCCACTTTGCCGCCTTTTCCTGCATGAGACAACCACCCCAGGAAAGAAAGAGTTTGTCTAAAAGTTTATGGACTGAAGTTTTACACACTAAAGTTTTACTAGCACTATCTAAAACACAACATTTCCTCACCAGCCAGCAGTGCTTAAACATAAGGTTGGCAAAAAAGGCATTTTTAAGAATACCTTGTGCCAGAGTGGTAACATCTTTTGCTTATGCATCTTCAATTACTATTGTATCTTAAATATTGTTATTTTTAACTCAGTTGAGTGCCTCTGACTGCAGGTCAGGTAAGAGTTAAGGCCTCAAAGGTCAGTAGCATACTCATAACTACCGTAATGGAATACCATTGCAACGGCCACATCCTTTTCCATAAGGCGGCTGATGCGCTCCTTGGTCTTCATAGCCCAGAACTGCAACAGTGGCTTATTCACAATGAGTATCAAGAATATATCAAACAAACCTAAAGAAAATCCACTAACAGTTACTAAAGTAGAGCTTCATTGTTAAAGACAATTATGACCATGCGTCCATGCTGGTAATAAATTTGGCACATAAAACTGCAGTTTCTACTTAACACTGCAGCTGGTACACTGGACTAACAGAAGTCTAACGACAGTATAAGTTATCAACTAGTACAAGGGAATTTGGGGGCTTGAAAATAACAGAGAATAAAATACAGAGCTTGCTCGTACATAACAATTATTAGCAGTACTTACACCAAGAAATATATTTTTAGAAGAGTCAAATCCAGCTGCAAAAATCCTTGCTGTATATGGTGGGCTCCTGTCACAAACAATCCTGCATGCAAAACGGGATATGGTGCTTTGCGTAATCTGGGTTTCATCATTGTTTTGACTTCCAGAAATAGTATCTGTTACTACAAAGTCTATGGGGCTTTCTGTTGACCTCCCGACCTGCAAAAAAAGATTAAGATAATGGCATAATTAGAAAGAGCCGTAGAAATATCAAGCATTAAGGACACAATTTTGCCAAGTTAATGTTGATGACATCAGGAAACTACTGTCTACTGAATTTTTGGATGGCAAGATCCAACCAGAGACTAATTTGTATTTTCACATTTGTCCTAGGCACAAATACATCTGTGCTGGTTTTGGCTGGGGTAGAGTTAATTTTCTCCATAGCAGTTAGTATGGAGCTGTGTTTTGAATTTGTGCTGGAAGCAGTGCTGATAACACAGGGATGTTTTCGTTACCACTGAGCAGTGCTTACACACAGTCAAGGCCTTTTCTGCCTCTCACCCCACCCCACCCGTGAGTGGGCCGGGGGTGCACAAGGAGTTGGGAGGGGACACAGCCGGGACAGTTGACCCCAACTGACCCAAGGGATATCCCACACCATATGGCGTCATGCTCAGCATATAGAGCTGGGGGAAGAAGGAGGAGGGGGGGATGTTCAGAGTGAAGGTGTTTTTCTTCCCAAGTCACCGTTACGCATGATGGAGCCCTGCTTTCCTGGAGATGGCTGAACACCTGCCTGCCGATGGGAAGGACTGAATGAATTCCTTGTTTTGCTTTGCTTGTGTGTGTGGCTTTTGCTTTACTTATTAAACTCTCTTTATCTGAACCCACTCATGAGTTTTCTCACTTTCGCTCTTCCGATTCTCTCCCCCATCCCACCGGTGGGGAGTAAGCGAGGGGCTGTGTGGGGCTGAGTTGCCAGCTGGGGTTAAACCATGACAACATCACTGACACGGCAAGACAATTTTTGACCTACTACAACTGATGTACATGCTTGCCCAACACAGCTGCAATGAATTGTTTGCTAAAGCATTGTCAACAGCATGACAGTATTATCACCTTGGTATTTCATAATCCAACCACAGCAAATTACTTACCACTATATTCTGTCAATTAAGAAAACGCTAGCTTGAAATGACAACTTTTAGTCACATTTCTAGTTCCAAGTTAATTTGCCATGAAAATAAAGGACTTTTTTTAGACCCAGAACTTGGTTATTTTGATACATAACAAAAAGCTACACACCTTCATGTTTTCAGAATTTGTAGTTCCAGAATGGAAAAGTTTTCAGGTAAAACCCACAATATGATTAAATCTATTCCTAATCGTACATGTGCAGGACTAAAGAAATGAAAAAACTTTCTTCAGCAGAAATAAAACACAGCTGATGAGTAGACAAGAATATTTTTCTATCTTAACATCTATAAATTTTAATTCTAAAACTGGAAACATCTAGGCATCTGGAACAGAAAACTTCATTACAAAATGGACAGAGGAATCTGACTGCCAACCAAACATACAGTGAGACTTTATCAATACTTCTACAGGCAAATTAGTGTTACACCAACTTTGAGCATAACTGGGAAAGTGGAGCTGAAGAACAAGGCGTGGAATAGAATATTAATTTTACAGACACCTTGTGATCAAACAGAAGAAAATTAAGAATATTCTTCACATGAAACTACCTTCAATATCAGGAATCTACATTTATATAAAATAACCTTCTCACTGAACATGATCTCATTGTCTCCCAAGAAGTTACATTCGGCTTAGTTTCTTGCTCCTCAAAGCCAGCTATGGGAAGACATGCATGGTTCCATCATTAACAAACATCTCCGCAAGCTAAATTAGCTGTAAAGAAACATTATTCAAGAGTCAAGGAAAGTGATATTAATACTTAACCCTCGTCACAACTGAACTGATAGCAACAGTACACGGATCTCTCCCGTACTTCTGCTTTCAGTTCTACTTTGCAGTGTTAAACTTGAACACATGTCCAAATTCC
This sequence comes from Fregata magnificens, assembly GCA_013389945.1. NCBI lineage: Eukaryota > Metazoa > Chordata > Aves > Suliformes > Fregatidae > Fregata > Fregata magnificens. The sequence goes on along the minus strand of WAAD01032161.1, from coordinate 17,150 downwards.
TGTCTTAAGTGACACATCCAGTTACTTTCCCTGTATCACAGGTCTCAACCTGAGTATAAAATGTGATGAGCTTACTGCAGAAGCGCCAAGGAAATATTAAAAAAAAGGCCTAATCAAAAGTATGCACTTCAATTTTTCACAGAAAGTGACTACTAGAATACCCAAGTCAGAGTTTAGAAACTGTTTAATATGGAACATTTCTGATTTATGTAACTTGACATGTTGAAGCTAAAACTTAAAGCTATATTCTTCTTCTTTTTATGGTATTATTTCTAACAGGCTTCTATTTCCCATCCAATGCAATTCCTGCTAAGACTCAGCACCAACCAGCAGCAGGAAGCTTATTCATAACTTTTGACTATTATCTATCTGTATGTGAAATCTCTTAAAAGGATAATCAATAATGAACACGAAATAAATTTGTTCATAACGAGTTTTTGCCCGTTGCAGTCTCTCAAATAGATTACTCTCTCAAAGCTTTTAGATGTAATTAGAGAAAAACCTGCCTTATTTTCCCTTAAAGGATGACAAAACATGCAAGTGTTTGCACCCAGTCTTGCTCACATCATACCAATTGGTCAACATAAAATCTGAATGTTTGGATATAAGCATTAAAATCTATATTCAAAGCTTTTATGTGTTTTTTAAAATCTCTGAAATTACATGTAATATTTTAAGCAAAGTAATTATTTATATATCTCATTTGTGTCACAAGTATGTCTATACAACAGCAAATATTTTAAGTATTTGGTTTTCTTTTGGTTTTTGTTCTCTTGAAAGAGCCTTCTAGAGGATCAGTCCCACGTATTGTGCTACATTTCAACACTAGAAGTTATTTTAAGAAGTGCCCTTCAAAATACGGCAATTTCCGCATGCTCCGTATCAATTCAAAATTTTGTGTTTGAGATCAGAAAAGAAAGCCCCTCAAGAACAAATGAAGAACTTGATGCCACCAACATCTACCCACCAAAAATTTTAACTTATCTGATGTTGCGGTCAGACTGCAGTCACTACAGACCTAGTTCCATTATTCAAAGCTACTCTTTGCAGACTTTATTACTCATTTTCCTTCCATTTTCCTCTATAGCACAGAAGACTTTATTCTTTTTAGTAAATTTAGGCTATATTTTGGGACTCTTCTTGTTAACTGTGTCATATTCTATATTATTTCACAAAGTTACTTCCAATAACAAACCATAAATCTTCCAGCTGATGCATAAGACAGCTTCTGTTGTCTACACTACAGGTTATTGTTAAAAGCTGTGTAAAAGCCAGGCAGTCAATTTGCTAGTGTCTACCGTCAATCAAAGAAGTGCTATTAAAAACACTCACTCCTGAGACAACGCAAAACCAGACAACCTGCCAGCAGATAACTTAACAGCTGCAGATTCTTGGACTTCAACAGAATTTCACTCTGATGATAGGGAGAATTGGACCATGCACCTTCTGAAGGCCCACTCTTCAGGAAAAAAAAAAAATCAATTCTTCATATTGGATGTACTTGGTTCTTGTATAAACTTGTAGTTATTTAGGGTACTGGCTATACATTTTGGTTCCTGGTAGTGGTACGAGCAGGTGTAATCAACCCATTCTTGTCCAATCAAACCATGAAGGAACAGGTTCTACTCCAACTGATGCATCATCAACAGAATGGTTACTAAACTCTGAAGAAAATCTTCATTTTTAGCAGCATATAGATGCCGCAGCATACAGACTTTGGGAGATGCCTGATGGAACACGTTAGTACATTCTTTTTTGTGATTACATGAAGAAATGTGATCTGTATGTCACTAAGAAAAAGCTATATAGTAGAATTTGTGCACAAATTTCACTACAGAACTACATTAAGGAAAAAAGAGAAAATGCACACACAACACAGCAGAACAACAAGTACAGAGGGCGGGGGGGGAGGCGCAGGGGAAGAAGAAAGCCTATTCCCAAAACCAAGTACAGGACATACGAACAGAATCATACAAGATGTCCAGGACAACCTTCCAAAGTGGCTGAACACCTGCAAGTTTCAAATCCCTGCAGCAGGAGGTTGTGAAGCCATTTTGTTAAAGTGATCCAGGAGACTCATTTCTGCATTGTTTCCAGCTTTCAAGAAACAAGAATATTCCTGTTTAGCGCTTTAAGTAATATTTTCAAACACTCTTAAAAGAGTATGCTTACTTGTAAATAACTCTTCATATTATATTCAGAAAAGAGCTAGTAGAAAAACAGGGGGTTGGACTACTCCTATATGAAACTCCATGATGCACCCATTGAATATGCATATAATCCACATGGTTAACAAATTATGTGTGTCTGCATGGGGGGGCAGGTAGAGTACGTGCATGGTGGTTTAAACCACTTATTAACTGCTAAGTTATACGCATGAAAGTATGGTCATTTTCATTTTATTATGGAAAATGTCAAGAAAATTGGTATTTAGACAGCCTGAACACTGCTCTTCAATGCTTTCTAAATTTCTTTACTGTCCCTTGTATAGTCTTCCCACATTTTCCATATGTGCCTCACTTCTGATAAGTGTCTACTCACACTTCTGCTTGATTATAAGTCTGGAAAGCATAAAACAAGAAGCTATTCTGGGTTTGCAATGTTCAAAATTTTCCAGTTTGTTTCTAGGAAAACTGCAGAATACAAGTCACCAACAAAACATTTCTCATGTTTTCCTTCAAAGAGGGGGACTGACAACAGACTCTCAAAGTAGAAGAAGGAAAAAGGTGGCAGCTTTTTTGCAAACTGTGAATCTCCCTCATTTTCATGGGAAATCAGCTCTAACCCAATGGATTCAGTCCTTACAGGTTATAAATGGTATCCTGACCAAGAAAACAAAGACCTCTGCCATCCCTTTTCCCTATTTCAGGTCCCACTGACTAAGGTGTTACTAACAACCACCATTCTAACTAAGCTTCTCACATTCCTTGCTATGGTTACCTTAGTGAAGTCATGCAGTGCTACTATCCCATTTTACAGAGGGGAAGACTGATATTTAAAAAAAAAAAAAAAAAAAAAAAGCTAAGTGATTTGCCCAAGAGAATACATGTTATCAGCAGCCAAGGAGGGGCCTCAAGATAATGCTGTGGTCCAGGCATTATCCTTCCCTTTTCAGCTTCCTCATCCTTGGCAGTGTTCTACAAAAGCCAGGAAAATATATTTGAAAAGAAAACAGCAAACTCAAGGACTGTCTATTCAAGCAATGCTTGATCAACAGTAAGGTTTTACTCTGTGGATCAATAAAGACAACATGGAATTTGCCATCATGTACCACAGGGCAGCACAAAAACAGCCCTCAAGTAACTCTTCTCTGACTGCCTACAATCAGATTACTGAGAATAATTAAAACCTAATAGCTTATCTAAATAATAGAAACCTCTTCAGCTGCTGTCTGGCATCACTTGAGCAGCAAAACATTGCCACAGTCTACCAGACCGTTCCTTTTCCCATTCTCACGGCTATCAGACTCTCTAGACCAATGCTTGCAGTGCGATTCTCAGAAGACAACTACAGAGAGTGGAAACATGAACCACGACACAGTGCTTGAGGGTAAGCTGAGATCAAGTCACAGCATGACAGTCTACACAGAGACAGAAGAAACAGACTGCACTGAAAAGAGGAATTTTAACAATAGGGAAGCCTTAACCCCGACACATTAGCCATTTGAGGGGGGCACCAGAAGGACTGAGACACTCTACCAACACGAGATTCAGCTCAAAGTTTTATTGTTATTAAGGTGGGATAGTTTAACCTGTTACAAGCCGAACCAGTGATGTAACTACAAATGTATGGCAGATAATTGCCTGAACCATAGGCAGCCTCTCACAGGTGAATTAGTACATGGGCCAAAATTAGGGCTTTTGTGACATTTCACAAGGCACCTGAGAGCTGCTGGAAGGAGAAAGCATGATCTGTGCTTGTAAAGTGGTAGTGAGAGATGTGCACTCCAGTCCCAGCCGTAGAAGTGCAGTAGGTCTCTGGGTCAGGCAGCGCAGTCCAGGCTGTCTCAGTGTACTACCCTGTGCAAATTCCTCCGCTACTGAGCATCAACAGATCCTGAAGGGGAGCAGGGGAAGATACGTTATTAGCTGTGCTACGCTATGCTTAACCAGCCCATTCCTCACTGAGCCAAAACCTTGCTTTAGATCCAAAGCATCCTTAATTAGCTCCCTTAACCTACTGCCTTAGACAAGGGTCATTTGAACTGCGGTCTGTGGAGCATTGCTTTACCTATGCTGGATCTCATCACCTTGGGCTGCTAAATTTCATTAGAGTGACAGCTAAGCACCTCAACCTACTTAATTCTTTACCAATATCCCACCCCCCAAGTAAAAGCTGCAACTACCACTAGGACATTATGCAATCAAGAAAAGTGTTGTCTATACAACAGAAAAGCAGCTGTTCTGCAACTCTTCTTTATTCATTCTTTAGTGTACACAAGTGGAAAGATTCCAGCTTTCAAAAATGGCTTTTCAAAATTTACATGCAGAAGAAGTTTCACTGGAGCTACTCAAGGCACAAGAGCATCTTGCAGAGATAAACAAGCATCACACAGTAACCCAACAGGACAGGTTACATTTTCCTTTTACTAGTTAACATAGAAAAACCTATTTCAGTTCACTCTGGCTGTGTGATCCTTTTCTAACTACCTATTCGTGCAGCACCACATGAACAAGACTGTTTTTTATCAATCCCTATTTGGACCTAATCATTCTAAAGTCACACTAGGAAAAACTAGAAGCCACATGAAGCAAAAACATTTTCATCTTGACAGAGCCATTTCCTCTTCTGTCAACAACACTCAGCTGCTGACCCTTCTAAATATGAAAGACTGAATGATGAGGGATAACAATTCATGACAAGATGCTCTAATTACAGAGGTCACTGACAAGACAGACCGGATTAGCCTAGATCGAAAAAGGTTGTGCATGCTTGTTTTCCTCTGAGCCTGAGGTTTAAGTTTGTACTGAATTTCTGCTCTCTTATTCAGATATAAAAATAAGCATTGCACAAGAAAATAACTTAGGTTACCAGAATGTTAGATAAGGCAGAAACCCACAAATGTATACATGGGAGAGTGAAAACATGTTGGATAGAAGGTAACTTAGAGAAACTCGGCACAGTCCCCTACACCATTTGATGTATTTGCACATCCTTTAGGAACAGTTTTCTTTATCATTCTATCACCAGTTTGGCTCCTTTAGTGCACAGCTCCCATATTCCGCTCCCTACCTTTGCTTTTACCTTTCTCCTTCCCCATCCCATGTCCTACTCCTATCCACTTCCTTTTTCCTCCAGCTACTTGATTAACTGGAGGGTGAGGGATGTATTCCTGTGCTTATTCATGAATCCAAACAGAGCACACATTTCCTTCTAGTACTATTTGTACAGCTGCTACAATGTCCTTGCAGAAAAAGCAGAGTACAGTGAAAGCAGTAGGGCAGTAAGGGTACTAACAGACGCTGGAGCTGGTTTGAGAAGAACACACAATGCAAAATTTCAAATGCTCCTATATTAATGCAACTGGGTTCAACCATAAAAATTCCACAGATCACAGAGAATACCTAGAAGAATATAATGCAGAACTGTGGTTCCATAGGTTGCTTTTAAAAAACCATGCATATATTGCATAGAGTCTTACCTGAAACATGTCTGTATCTTTATCATGAGTATACTCCACTACAACAGTCTGGTTTCTGGATAATGTGTAAGAGATACTGTGCTGACCTTTACAGCTGATCGCCTGTTGAATAAAAAATGTCTGTTATATACACACTTCCACGCAAATATTATGATCAAATGCATTTCACTATATAAACACCTTTACTGTGATCAGGAAAAGCAGTGTATCATAACATTTTATTACAAGGCTGGGTAAACACATACAATAGGATTTTTTGTTTTGTTTTTAACAGAAAACCCCAAGCTGCACTTGTTTGTTTCTAGTTCAAAAGTACTCAATACCTACCGTTTTCATAGTTTAAGACTCCAAACACATGGTTCTCTCTCTGAAATTATACTAAGTTCCTACCCCTCATAGGAACTTGTACTCAGCAAAGACCTGGGGGTTAGGGTTCTTTGGTTTATTTGGGGTTTTTTAGAGCAAATAAGCAATACAATTATTTCCAGTTAAAAGTGCCAGGATTTCAGAGGGAGGGATATCATTACAGTTGAGCAATTTCTAGTTATATCAAACAGAGCCTAGCAGTTTTATATCAATTGTGACGAAGAGCGAGCACTTTCAACCTGTTTTTCCTCATTAAAGGGTACTTACTACCTGCCAAAAGGAAACTGATTCTCTATAGATATGCATATAGCATCAAAGACTAAATAGCATTTCAGTATTTAAAACAAGACTAGAAGAGGACAACTCCTGTTATTCTGCTGTATCTGACTAGGGCTGAATTATTCACTTGTTAAGACTTCGCAGGTTTACATCTCTAGGTTGTCTTTTTCAAGAAGGTTTTACTAGTCCAGCAACTACTTCACCAAACAGAACAGAGACATCACCCCAACACAGGAGTATTCCCAATTCCGAAAGAAAGAGTGAGAAACAGTTTTCCTTGATAAACACAGAGCATAGTTGCCATAGCAGAGAGCCATAAAAAGGGGCAGGGCCCAGTAATCCTTTCAAAACCTCTGAGACTCAACATACAAATTTTTTGTGGCACTGATGATCATTTCTCAAGCTTGAAGACTAACACTCACTTCAAATAATTAAGCAGCGTCACAGTGTAATTGCACTAGCTATACAATGTAAATGCACTAGTAACAGCTTCGGGACAGAGAGAAACAAGCTGAAAAACTAAATCTATTGGCTAACAGGAAATATATGTAAATATAAGGTCCATATAACTGCACACAATTATGAAAGGTAATGACTGTTACTGCTCAGAAAACACTTTGCAGGCTCTTAAGTATTGAATTAATAGGTTAATTAAAGCTTTCTCCAGTTTTCTGCTAAGGGGGGTAATTTTCTAGAAGAGGTTCCCCCACCAGCTCCATCCCTTCACACTGCTCTTCACCTACAAAATTCACAAATGGGGTTGATTAAACTAAGCAACTAAATATATTCCACTCATCTGTCTGTCATCTCTCACAAAAGTCTAAATGATCTCAAAGCTACAGATCAATTATTAAACAAATCATTAAAAATCTTACTGAATGTTGGAGGTACTAAAAACACCTACGTGCATACTAAAAGCCTACTAAGGGTTAGCAAAAGTATTTGACACAGAATTATTGAAAAAACGTAACAGAAGAATCCTTTTCTGTAAGCCATGCGCATTTACAGCAACAGATTAGAGACTACTTTTACAACATGCCTCTTGCTGAAAGCTCTTAGCAGCCCTAACACCTGCTAAAGATTTAGGCTCAGGTGAGAATACCTGGAGGCACAGGATTGGGCAAGATGACCTTTCCCAGTCCCTTCCAGTACTTTTTTTCCTGCAATTAAGCTTTTAACAAAGCTTCAAGTCATAAAGACTAGTTTCCCTGATTTTGTTCCAACAGTTGTAACAGCTGAAAAGTGAGGTAAACATATTTGGTAATCAGCAGTACACAGATTCTAAATTTCCCAGCTTACATTTATAGTGTTTTGTAATAACCATTATGCTGGCACACAGTATGTTGCAAGAACAAACAGCATCTCGAGATGCAATTCAAATGAAGTCACTAACACTTTGTGACCTGCTGGGACACTGAACAGTAGGTCTGAAGCGTGTAGCGAGAGCTTTTCCTCCATGCATGTTTGACAACTAACAAGGGGATCTCAAGCCCTGAGCGGGTCTCAGGTGTTCCTAGAATATAAATGAAATAAAGCGATGAACAGGAGACCCTTACACCTTGCATTTTAAGCATAACATGGCAACAAGCAATTTATATTCATATTATCAGATATCACCATTCCAAACATCAGAAATTAATAGCTTTCACACACAAAGTTTTCATTCGTTTCCACAAAACTGTGTTGCAGCTGCAGATACAATGGGGGACAGACCCATCGGCAACTGTTAACATGATGGTCCTGGCTTTAGCTCCAGCCAGTCTGTGCAGCACTGACCACCAGCAACCGGGTAAAATTCTCAGGCACGAATGTGTGCCCTAAGCTTATGCTCTTGTCAGACAAGATACTGCACCAAATGGAAACTTTGGTGAGACCCAAAACTGAAAGTTTTATGGTCTGATGGAAAAAACAAGGGGGGGAAATGTAAGAACTTCCAGAATTACTTAGTAAGGTCATGTCCTATGCCTACAGAACTTAGGGCTTAGATATGTTAATAATTCCCATTAGGTTGATCAGGGTCAGTATGTCCTCTGAAATATTAGGGTAGGACATAATCTTTTTCTTTTCTGTGTGTGCTCCTTTTTCCTCCCAACTTTTCGTCTTCATCTGATTTCCCCTCCCCTTTGTTTTCCACTATTTAAACTCAGTTATTTTCAGTGTGAAATGCCGCATTTCATTTCCTGGAATTGTGTAATCATTTTTCAAAAAAGCTAAGAACATTATGAGAAATGTTTCAACTTGTGGGCTTTCGCAGTCTGCTCAGCACCAACAGTTCCTCCAATTCAAAGACATTTTACAGGCGTTTTAATTGCTGGTCTCAAAGCAATTGGCCACGTCCAACTAAAAAAAGTAACAGTATTTCAGGAACTACACAAAACAGAAGACCTATGAACTATTCACAATGACTATGACAAGTGAAAGGTAAGTATCTTAATAAAATAGTATTGTAAGTGGAATGCAGCCACAGGCAAAAATCATGAAGGCTTTTGACAGCTTGAAGAGCTACAGAACCACACTACAAGTCCCCCAAAAGTCTGGAGATTGATTGTCCCAATCCCCTTAAAATTGGTTTGCAGCAACCAAAATTGTGAGGTTGCCTTTTTACTGCTTTTAGCACTCAAATTTCCAGACTTTTTTTCTGCCAGTAGGATTTCCCCCCCCCAAAAAACCTCGATGCTGCGTCGTGGTTTAACCCCAGTCGGCAACTAAGCACGACACAGCCGCTCGCTCACCCTCCCCCTGCCCCCAGTGGGACGGGGGAGAGAATTGGAAAAAAAAAAAAAGTAAAACCCATGGGTTGAGATAAAGACAGTTTAATAGGACAGCAAAGGAAGAGAAAATAATAATGTAATAATGACAAAAGAATATGCAAAACAAGTGATGCACAATGCAATTGCTCACCACCCACTGACCAATGCCCATCCCATCCCCGAGCAGCAATCGCTGCCCCCCCCAGATTATATACTGAGCATGACGCCCTACGGTATGGAATATCCCTTTGGCCAGTTTGGGTCAGCTGTCCTGGCTGTGCCCCTCCCAGCTTCTTGTGCGCCTGGCAGAGCATGTGAAGCTGAAAAGTCCTTGACTAGTATAAACACTACTTAGCAACAACCGAAACACCAGTGCATTATCAACATTCTCATCCTAAATCCAAAACACAGCACTATACCAGCGACTAGGCAGAAAATTAACTCTATCCCAGCCAAAACCAGAGCATCCTGTCACATAATGGCACTGCTGTGGCAACTGAAGTTGTGAGAAAAGCCCTGACTCCCACAAGATGTTTGGCAGCATCACAAGTTCTAGCAGACGACTTCAGAGTTTCAGTCTGGACATCACCACGTCCACCTTCCAGGCAGGAACTAAAAAACGAAAGAGGAAAAACGGAGCACTAAACCTTACCTCTATCTCTTCACCTCCACCCCAAGGCTGCCAAGATCCACCAGAGCAATAGTGCATATTTTCAAAGATTGTACTCAGAGTCCACCAAAATTTTGAGTGTGTGGGCTAACATCAGCTTAATTTGAGAGCAGTTTTCTCATATCTTTTAGGTTCTTAAGTTTCATAAAAATCAGCAATTGAGCACAGGAAAACCCCCCTGCTAAGTCAGTTCCCAACAGAAACAAATGCTGGAAAAACCTCACTAATGTATATAGCCTGAGCCTGCCAAACAAATCGGAAACATGTGGCTCCAGACTGGCCACAGCATATGCCACCTCTTGTATAGTAGGAATGCTGGTGGGGAGATACAGGCTAGATTAATTCAGCCACCTATACAACAGTTTGTTTTATATGGTTAACTGTTTCAAGCTGCTGAATTCAAGTAATTCCCTTTGGAGGAAACAGCAAAGTGCAGACTAACTGACAAAAACCCTGTGGAGGAATAGAGGGAATAAATAACAGCAGCAAGAGATTTTTCCAGAATAATTCCACTGCTAGTGACTCTATGTCCACATTGGGGCTGAGGGGTTTTTAAAAGTCCAAATGCCAAATGAAAGCAATAAGGGAAACCAATAAGGGAAACCTGAAGTGCCACTTGACATGAAGGGACAGATCTCCCCAGCACCTTTCCAAGACAGAGCTTGTGTTTGCACAGTAATCCATCCGTCTCCATAGGGCTTTCACGCTGGAGGACAGTGTGCAGCAGCTCCAAGCCTCACTATATGTTGAGCCAGTTTACCTTAAGAGGAAGGCTCGGCTCCTCCCCTACCCACTGCTCAAAGTAAACGCTGCAGCTACCCCCACTGCCTTGAGATTTGCATTCCAGTGATTTAGGGTCATCTAAACTGCCATATGTTATCAGAGACTGAAAAGAGCTGCATCTGAGAAGCCCCACTACCTCACCCCCACACTAACATGGCCTAAGCAATTTAAAAAAAAAAAAAAAAAAAAAAAGGCGCTTTGCTAGTAGCTCCTCAAGTTTTCAGTTATGTACTTCCCGCTGGCAGGAATTACACTTGGCCTTGTTTTTTCCCCTGCCTCCCTACACACACTTTTCATTCTTGCTCCTTTCTCTCCGTTTTGAGAACAAAACCTCGTTCCAGCACTCTGCGCTCACAATCAAAGCAGCAGCTAAAGGCTACGGCTTACAAATCTGTCAGGTCTCAGAGGAACTAAGATTAAACAGAGACTGCTTCCCCGGCAGCAACGCTGCAAGTCAGCCAGCCCCTGGAACATCCCAGCCCACCTGAATTCTTTGCTCTCTACTCGTTCCCCTGGAAAGGTAGCTGCTACCAGTTTTACTACCATTTCAAGAAGCAAGAAAGTAGAATGCCCTCACCCCGCATATAAAAACACATTGCAGGTAAGGGGAATAAGAATACACAAAGGTTTCATTTAAAAACCAGTATTTCTTAATACTCCCCTTTTTTAGCAAAGATACAGAAAAAGGAGGGAACACAAAACTAAAAGAAAAAGTCTTCAGCAGATTGGACATAGGCCCAACCGACTGTCAACAATGCACACCATCATATTTGCAAACGTACAGCATTACCCAGGAGTGTGCACTGCACTGAGTGACACCACTCCACTGAGAGTGCTGCGTCTCCGAACCACAGATGGCATAGGTGGCTACTGTCCTGGAAACCAGCAGAAAGGTCAATACCTCTGAAAATCTTTAGCTGTTTCCTGTTGCACAATGACAGATTAGTGTGAAACGCATCTCCAGAAATGCCCTTATCGACCGGCTAGCTACAAGGAGGCAAAACAGCAGCAGACCACCCCTTCTGCCAGAGCATACAAAAAGCCTGTAAAATCATTTGACCTAAAATGGAATTCTTTTTCAATAGGTTAACTATACCAGTGTTGGATTTCTCCAAGTGGAACAAGAAAACCCACATTCTCCTTGCACTCCTTTTTTGTGGGCTGTTCTTTGAGAGCTCTGAAAGCCCCTGTTTTGCATGTAGTTAATGAACTAGTGTATATTCTTAAAATCTGTCTTCTGTAATAAGCATGCCACTGTTTTGACCAACAACAGACATAAGCATATAGCAAACATTCTGGCTTAAGGATCAAACCTGAAGAAAGGCTTGCAATGTACACATGGTTGGGTTTTTTTTCCCCCCTTCCCTAAAAATTATACTAATTGTTTTAGTAAGAGATTCTACATTTACCTACCACACAGACTTTACATCTACGCTCAGCCAGATGTTCCCTATCTAGGAGCATCTTCAGGTGTGCTGCAGCTCTCTCCCACACACTGACACTGATAAAGTTGCTCATTTCCCTTAGTCATCTTCAGCCCAAGAGTTCAAGAACAGGTCAGGAGCTCACAGCATGACTACCCTAACTTAACACTATTGGGTCAAACCTTCTGTGTAAAGAGTGTGTCAATGAACTAGAGAAGAAGGAGATCCCAAAATTCACACAGCCCTCAGGCTGCTGCTTACAAGCTTGCAGGGAGCACTTCTAGAAATGGAGATTTTGCCGCTTTCTTCTGGTCGGTTGACAGTGTTTCCATGAAAAAACCCCCAAACCCTCTACATTTGGAAATTTAAACTTCACAGTTCACTTGTGCCTAGCTAGCTCCCCAAAGATCATGGGAGGGACTTAACATTATTATGGTTACCAACGCTTCTGCACTATAGCAGAAGTGAAGGCTAAAATCCATTAAGAAAAGAGGCAGCTGTCTCACAGGAAAGGCTGCTCCATTAGAATTGGAGTTTTAGTTTAGTTAATTAGGTTGGATTAGGACAATAAAATGATTTATGGGAACACTTTAGTTTTCTTTGTTGGTAGTCAAGCTGACCAACACCACACTGACGTGTTTAAAATTAATGACAGCAGTGCCTTCATGAGTTAAATGCTTTCTTACTTGGCTGCTGGCCTTCAATTTCTTTTACAAAAAAAGAGAACACAAGCAACACTCAGGGACTTCAGACAAAAGATCTTGCAACTTAGGAGAAAAAGGAAGCTTTAGCTAGCAAGGAAGGAATCCTTTTAAAGCGAAGATCACATCACATTTCCACTGGATTTTTGGACAAACTGACTGCCAGAGCCAGCAGACATTAGGTTACCGTAAGAATAGACAACCAAATGCTCATGACCATGACACACTGACATTTTGCCCACATCAGAAAAGTCTGTCCACTTAGGAAGTTTCCCAGCAGATTATAACAAATGCCAATTCATATAACATTAACAAAAGACTATTTGCAATTTTACTCTGTCTCAACTTAAACCCAACAGTAATTGACCAGAATTACTGCTTCTTTAACACTAGATTTCAGTAACACTGAAAATTTACACTGACCTCTGGCTACTGATACAGTCATTATATACAATTTTCCTCTAGCCTTTTGCAAAGAAAATAACGAGACATTATCATGGAAACCTTACAGGCTTCATGTGCCTACAGGAGGGACTGAAAGGACAGTACCAACCAGAATCACAGGCCCAGCTGTTGAACAAGTCTGCATCTGCTTCCTGCACAGCTCCGAACAAGCCCATCCTTCAATGTTCTTCCTTCCTTTCCTTATAAACAAGTGTCTACATTAGAACTGCAACAACATCTATGCACACATTTTTTGAATACCAATGCTAAGACCTTGTCTGTCTCTAAAATTTTAGCTGTCAACATTCTCTTTACAACTAAACGAGTGTTAGGAAATGGTCAAAAAAGACCAAGAGTCAGCAAAGGCAGGTGAAGTAAAAGAATATGCCACCATAAAGAAATTAATTAAATTTTGTACACAGCACTTAGTGAGCATTTCTGACAAAAATTTAATACATATACTGATGTTGCAACTAGCTACAGGCAAATTATTTCTTTTTCTTCAGTCCCTGGTAAACTGAATAGAGCAATGCTTGCCTTCTGAAAAACACCATTTAACCGTAAAAACATTACAAATTCCTTATTGGTTTCAGATAGTTTTGTTCATTTGTTAAATGATCCAAGCACTAACAAACAAACTGGGGGAAAGTTAAAAATGTACATGTAACAAGTAATTGGACAACAGATACTTGACATTTAAAGAAACAGTTTAAAACTAGGTATGTGTGGCACTGCCTGCAAGCCCAGTCATAATAAACTAGTTGATACACATAACTTGCAGGCCACCTCTCTTCAATCTGCTGACTGCAAATCACCCTCCCCAAAACTCATGGTACATGGGCTCAGTGCCTATACAGAAACAATTTCAGCACATAGTCTAGTTTATTTACACTTCAAGCTTTTATGGNGAGGGGGAGGGGGCAGAAGGGACAACACATTTGTCTTTTGCATACATCAAAGCCATCTGCTACAAGTGCACATGTCAGGTTGTGTGCTACTCTCAAGCAAATTACCATTTATCAACTCAATAGGTTAACAATTGCTGAATGTGTCTTGGTGTGCAATTTTAGACAACCAGCCACTACAGTGCACACCGCCCTTTCTCCAGAAGGGGCATTAAAATAGACTATTCCCATAACTCTCTATTTTGGGTACTGCAACAAGTGAGACAACAATCCAGAAGTATTTCTAGATAAGCTACTGTAAAGCTAGGTAGGCGTTGAGAGACTGCATCAAGTAGGCTACTCCTCAGACAAAAGTGAGTATTCAAAACACATCTTCAAAATGAATAGTGGGTGTTGACTAAATTGCACAGATTAAAGTTAGGTGGCCAAACCCATCATTGTTGCAGCCACTTACTAGACTAGTCTTACTAGACTAGTCCTACCTCATACCTAGGACTCCTGACCAGCTCTGGTAAAGCAACCCAAGTTGTTGTTCCACTTAATATTTCAAGTGGCTCAAAATTATTAAAAGCAGCTCAAAATAGGTGCCAGCTTATACTAACAGGCACAGCTATACAATACAGTAGCTCAGGAATTGTTTTGTAAATCAGGGACTTTTTGGTGGTTGTGAATCAACACTTTACCTACCTAACCTGTGAATCATTTTCCTCCCAATCTCACCTTTTAGCTTTTCTAACCCTTAAAACCTTTCTTTTCCCCTTCCATTTTCTTCCATCCATGTTCAGCAACATTATACTGCCAGTGATTTTTCATCCTTCTTTGAAATCAAGTCTGTAGTTTTCCTCCTTTAGTCAACTTGCTAAATTTCCTCTCCCAAGCAGGCTAGAGCTAGAGACAGCTCAGAGGCATAACACAAAGCTGCGGCAGCATCAGATACATCAACTACCCACAGCATAAATCATTTACCCCAAAGTCCAGAATGCTCCTTTGGGCAAATTACTGCCTGCACATTGCTGCTGCAGTTTCTATTGTAACTGCTCCAGAGTTGGCTGGTGCAGTCCTGTGTTGAGGACACATTTCATCTGCTTTGGAAACTCAGGAGACATATGTTTATCACTGTCCTACGCTGAATTTCATCTATTTGATATGTGACCTTAACTGATTTTTGAACAATTGTTTCAGACTCTCAGTACGTGCATATTCCTCTAAATTTTGCAGTTCATGTATTGGTAGCCAACAATAATTTATTCATACTTTATTAAAAAGAAAAAGAAGAGGTCATACTACAACTCCTCATTTACTCCACCAGGTATTCTCTTTCCATTATCTCAGCTGATCACTATGGAGTATATAGAGATCCACCCACTGTATTACAGGTTAGATTTCCATGTACCTGTCGATACAGATTACAACCAAACAATTAAGATACTTTTTGGAAGACATCTGTTCCTGTTTCAGCTTCAACCCACCATGTAGTCACATCACTATCTAAAAGAAAAATGCACATGGGCATGAATTTGCAAAGTGTTTTTACAGAGTATTTTATAGCCATTTGTGAAAAGGAAACAAAACAGCCCGGAAAAGTAGGACCAAAAAGTTGAACATATTCCTGCCAGGATACTGCTTTGGAACAAGAGCTCTTACAATAAATATACTGAGCATTTGAGGTCCTCTATCTGCAACAAACAGGGAACAGAGGAAGAGATAAGCAGCTGAGCTCTGCTGAGAGTTACTGGCCCTGGTCATGCTGCTAGGAATTTGGTAGTACTACGGCTTACTACCTTCATATAATGGAGCTGGTTCTCATCATCTCCACAGTAAAGCAGTCTAAGAAACCTTCTTGTTTAAAAGCAAGAGAAGCTGAAGAGACTAGCAGTCTACTAAAAGAGACTTTGCACCAGAGACAGTTCAGCTACAGCCACTTTAGGGAGAAAGGGACTAAATGGTTGAGTGGCAAAAAAGCCTACTATACTGAGAGCTGTGTTGAATATGATGTTCACTGTACTGATCACATACTGAAGACCAGTAAGACCTTCCCTGATGTGTGACCTTCTGAAAGCGAAACTTCTGACCCCAAAACTCCTGGCATTAGTTGACTAAGGGTAGGATTTCTTCTGGAAGATTACAAGCCTATAAATTTAAACATGAAGGCATAAACATGATTTTGCCACTGCAGCTGGAGCACATCCCCTCTCCAACTACCTGCCGTTCTCCCCCTTAAATTAGGTCAAAAACCTACAAGTAGTCAAGTGCAAAAAGTTATTAGTTGAAACTNTCTCAGGAGGGGAAAAAAAAAGTGAACTTCCTCTTGCCAAAAAGCCATTTAGTGGTTATAGAAAGCAGTTACATTTTATAAAGCCCAGCAAGGGACAGAAGCTGCGTTCTAGACTTCACACTACAGCTGGAGTATTGTCCTGATAGAAAGCACTCTTCAATAGAACAAACCCAAAAGCAATCAGATTCTTCTCTGTTGGTCTGAGATTCCTACAGAAATTGCAGCAAGTCATTGCAACAAACTGGACTTTGTAGCATTTTCCTTCGTGGAGACTACCAACAACAAAATTCCTGCAGAATAGTTCA
>WAAD01032160.1:2461-16846 GCA_013389945.1 Fregata magnificens | reverse complement strand
TGATGAGTTAGTCTTTAATTTCCTCATATTGTCCTTTAAAGACGGTTCTTTCTATGTGCCCTCTCTTCACTCTCTGTGGTCTCTATTTTTTCTGAGAAAAGAAAGCAACCAAAATGGTGGTTGTTTTTTTAATGAATAATGTGAGAAAGTACATCACCATGGCTGTCACTCAGAAGGAATATTCAATTAATTAGCGAATAAAAATGTAATCTTCTTGAGGGCTCAGTAATTTAAGTGAGGTATCAATAATTTAGATGCTACTCAGCTCTAGCTAGAAGGCTTTATAATGAAGTCATGTGAGTATTTTGATACTTCCTACTAATTGTTCCCCACACACAGTAAAAATTGCCTGTTTCTTAATAGATTAAATGTCAGGATAACTGCCCTAATTAAATGAAATTAAGATTTCCCAACCTAGCAATGTATGTACTGTAGCTGCTACAGGAAGAGTAAGCAGAAACTCATGTAGAATTGTTATGTTTAAGGCCTAATCTTGCAAAAATTCATGCAAACCAATAAAAGTTACCTATTCTATTAGTTCCATTCAGCAAATTAAAATCCATAGACTATAAATATGAATGTTAATTTACGTAGCTTACCACTTAAATTTACCTAAACAGCTATGCCATACAGTATGAATAATCTTTCAGACAGTACTTCTGAAATATAACATATGTTTTTCCTAGTCTTAGAATTTGTTTCTGCAGATGCTGCAGACTTGACGCTTTGAGAGCTCTTCTCTAATCATGTATACATGAGCACCAAAAATTAGTGACTGCATGAGCCAAGGAGGATTTTTCAACCAGCTGCTTGCATTTTGGCATACCTGCATGTCTGAGATTAGAATTAAGTTGCAGGTGTCTGCAACTGGGTTTTACAGTCCTACAGACAGGAACAGCAGAGAAAAGAATGAGCTCCCAAACAGACACTGCTCTATCACTCTAAAACAAGACCTGGTTAGTCCGTTTGTTTTTCCCAAGACAAAATGCCCTAACGCTTTCTGAAGGACATATTAAATACCCTTGCTTGTATTCAAACTCAAACGTGAGCAGTGGAAATGACCATTCCGTGGCTCAAGTCCCCAGAACAGAGTGAGGTTTTCCAGTTAAGCATTTTTCCTTCTTGTACTGGCCTTTATCACAAAATCACAGAGAACAAGAATTTAAAGAGGATATCTTAGACACCAGTTTTAATCTTCTCTCCCTGGGAAGAAAAGTAAATTCCCTTCCATTTCTTTCCTTTCCATCTCACGTCATCTTGTTCTCAGCCTCAGTTTTAGATAATACAACTAGGTCCTCCCTATCCCCACAGAACCACACAATACACATTGTACAATGTGATTTCCCAAAAGAAATCTCACAAGCTTCTATGAGGTATTTCTACCATCATCTTTTTTTCCTCTCTGTTTTCTTTTTTAAGGGGAAAAATATCAACAAACATAAGAAACATACAGTACCAAATCCCTCCATGCAATTATCTCCCATGTTTGTGAGGGCTGTAGAGATGAGGATACCACTGTTCAGAAGGAAGTATCTTTTAGTACTTTTGTTATGCAAATTTTTGCCTTACATTAGACATAAATTGTCTCTGAAATATCAAATGCCTTCTTGAGTGGAAGTGTTCCAGACAACCATAATGTGAATTACTAATGTTTTGCTATGATAAAGGTCAAATAAAAGTCTTCTTACAAAGCTTATTTACCAGATTCCTTTTCTATGTTCTTCAGGGCAGAGCGCAGCTTAAGTAAGTTGCCCTAACTCCAGGAGCCCTGATAATTTACTCCGAACTCAGTAGCTGACCCTTAGTTTCTAAACACCAAGCTTTCCAAAATGGAAATAGAGAGATAACAACTATATTGAGGAACAGAAGGGATTTGAAAGAGAGTTAGAGTGTCTGATGTGACATTTCCACGCTGTCATATGAAATTTACAATGGAAATAAAGCAGAGTAGCAGCATTTCCTACCTTAGGCTCTATATCCACTAAATGTTATGCACCCCCTGCAAGCAGAGATGACACCTTTTTGCTAACTGTCAAAAATTATTCAAAGGGTGGAAAAAAATCATCTCTAGTTGCAGAGACTTGTTTTGGCTACTTCCATAAACACCTCCTGCAGAGTCAAAAGGACTGTGGGACTGCATTATTAAACACTGTCCCCCCTTCCACATGCTCTCAGATTTGCTAATCTCTCTGAGAATACATGTTTCTGAGGAACTCTCAAAGCTTAGACTGTGGTGCTTAATACATGTGGATACATCAGGCAGAAATAATTTAGGAGAACTGGAAACTGGTGACAGGCATTTTGAGCATTTTGGTAACACATAGTTTATTTTCATCTACTAATACTGGACAGAAAATTCTAATAAAGGAAAAGTTTGAAACATAAAGGGCAGGGGAAATTAAAGCCATTTTGTGACTTCTCTCATGTTCTGCCTCATTTTATATACTATTTAACCATTTACAACTGGGGATAAGTCCTAATGTTTGAATAGTTGTTTGATGATCTATGTCAAATGAATATGATTGTCTTACCCTAATTCCTCACATAAAAGATATGACATTAAAAAAGTATACACAACATTAACTGAGAACTATTTTTCTTTTCTTCAGAAGAAAGATACATTCATGGTCTAAAGTCGTAGCCATATTCAGCTCAGGAGAAGAGTTTGTAGATAATGTATCATCCGTTTATGCTTTTT
Organism: Fregata magnificens; assembly: GCA_013389945.1. Classification (NCBI taxonomy): domain Eukaryota; kingdom Metazoa; phylum Chordata; class Aves; order Suliformes; family Fregatidae; genus Fregata; species Fregata magnificens. Next base: position 14,148 of record WAAD01032160.1, on the reverse strand, counting down.
AATGCTTTTTAAAGTGGTAGGAAAGAATAGACATGATGCAACATGTGATTTCACAGTGAAGGGTTTTGCACAGGGAAAACTTACAGAAGTAATTTTCCTGGGTTTTTTCCTTTTTTTTACTTTTTCCAGATTGCCTAGTTAGAGGATTACTGGCCCTACACACAGGATATTTTTCACTCAACTGAGTGCAGAAGTTTACGGAGTGAATGTCATTGTAACAACAGGATTGTGTAGCTCCATTTTCAGAATTATTAAAAAGTGAGAAGTGAGTGGAGACATTACCCTCAGAGACAGGACTCAGTGCTTTCCTCTAGTCTATACCCTGTTCCCCTTTAGCCTGAAAGGGCTCATGGAGCTTTTGTGATCACTGTTTCTACCCAAAAAGGAAATGACAAGGATAATATATTTGGTCGTAACTGAAGGATAAGAATGAAAAGTGAAGCATGGACTTTCCTGATATTTTCAGTTTACTAGGCTAGCTAAAAACGTCGTCAAATGAAATATTGATTTTTCTGATGACAGCTCCAAGCAGAATCCTATTTGAATTCAGCTCAACCTAATTGCTATTTATCTGGCATTAAGGGAAAAAAATAGCAAAAAGGTTTTCCAGTTTAATGTACCATAGCCTGTGAAGCTATTTTTAAGCTTGACTGTACATTGGGGATCGTTCGTGCAGAGACAGAGAGCTGCCAGAAAAGATAATAAATATTTAATTGGCTACTTTCATCTACTACTTTTTCTTCAAATTCCACAATAAGGGAAAAATAAATAACAGCACAAACAGCTTTGGGCAGAGTACATAAATAATGATATTCTCTAAGAATGTTTTGCGTATGTTATTCATGAAGGTATCATCAGACTCTTATTTTGGGAAATGATGCACGAAATGTACTGTATACAATGAATGCTCTCAGGTAATCCTACAAGGGGAAAACACCTTTTCTCCTTAGGATTTCTAATGTTTTGGAACATTTCAAGCATCTTAACTTGGAGACATAGAAATATAATCAAATGCAAAGGCTGAATAATCAAACTGGCAATGCTGACATTGAACTTCCACTGTCATAAGCCATAACAGTTAATAAATATAATATTTCATACATATAGATTATTTCATATTTCAGGTCCAGAAGCCAAATTCTATTTCTTATTACCTATGAAAAAGACAAAAGATTTCAACTAAACCCTTAGTCATCCAATAAAAAAAAAACTGATGCTTGCAAACTGGCTGATAATTAAACAAACAGTAAGAGAAGCAGGGTGAGTACATCATAAAATGGACTGTGTTAATTAATAAGATGAGTTTAGTTTTAGTAATTCATGCAAATATCTCAAAGCATATTCATTAGTGTTTTGCAGCACATTTTGCAAAATAAACCATTTGTATGCAACTGATACAACTGTTCTTGAGGGCCAATATGGTTAAAATATACTCCGCATAATGATGGTTGAATCATACTTCTCCTCAGTCAGCAATAGCTGTGAAAACTCCTAAAAATGAATTTACAATAATAGTTGGGTCTATAATCTCAAGTTATGGCATTTGCCAGGTTTGTCTAAAATCAGTTTTTTTCAATTTTTTTCCAAAAAGGAAGGAATAAATTTTGGCCATCTGAGTCTGGCATGGTTTGGGGGCCAGACCATGGGGGTGAGGCACAAAACAAAAACCAGCTTGAAAACTGAGTCCATTAGGCATGAATCACAGACTCACAGAATTGTTTAGGTTGGAAGGAACCTCTTGAGATCATATAGTCAAACCTAATAGTGAAGTGCTATTTCTACACTGAAGAGTCATTTTTAGCTGAGGTCATCACTGTAGGTGCTTCACACAGACTGAGTTGTGTACTGTTGCCTTTAGTTTAATATTGGGCTTTTTCCTGTTTTGTATAAGACTATGAAAAATAGCAGCAAAAAGATTTCAGGAAAATTTTAATTAGAAGACAAAGAGGGGGAATAAGGATGCCGTAATAACCTGTAAGTGATTTTTTTAAGTCACTTTACCAAGAGTTATAATACTAGATACAAAATCAAATCAGAAAGATGGAAAACAATTTTCTCTTTTGAAGAAAGGCTCCCAACATTGGAGTTAAATGTTAACATTACAAAACAAGTCACACACTCTTAAACTTCAGACTTGGCTGGGATTTTGGTCTCAGTTGTAACTTTTTCATTTCTGTGGTTAAAAATTGCTTGAGGGGCTTGCCCATGAGATTTTTTCATTGATTTATTTCCATAATATAATGGCAAACTCACTTAACAGCTTCTGTGTAAAGGCCTGCTCCTTCAGAAGAAACAGACACACAACTGCATGTCATCAGGAAACACTTCAAAGAGGAAGATGCTTTCCTTTTTTTCCTGAACTTCACAAAATCACTTCCTATTTCTACACCTCAGAAAATTGTCCATAAAATTCAGCATGGCTCTTCATAAAAACCTTCTTATTATTCTTTTTACCTTAATCTCCCAGAAGATTTGGTCTCAGAAGATTTCCTGGCTTGGCTTTCTTTTTCTAGTCAGACAGTTTACCTAAAACTGATGAGATGGCATTTCTATTTTATCATACTTTTTCTCTAAAATTTCCAGTAATCTTTCTTGGTTAAAATCCTCAGTAGAAATATAGAGAGAAATCATATCATATTTCTATAAACTCTGAAGGTATAAAGTAGCAACTGAGTATCTTTTCAAGCTATAGTTCTTCTGACCATGCTGCTGAAGGGTCATGCTAGATTTCCAGCTACTTTACACTGAAACGATACCAGAGAGCACACCCACAAGGGACCCTCAGTTAAGTTGCCTTCTTTCAAGATATCAGCCAATGCATGTGATATTTTTATTAAGAGCAGTGAAATCAAAAGGAGGTAGATACCCATAAGAAACCCCATAGGGATGTGGTGACCTCAGTTCTGCTTATCAGTCCAGGCTGAAAACTGGGAATGGGGGAAGACGGGTATCACAAGGTGGGGAAAGAGAAAGGAGGTTTACACCTCTAACATTCACAAAACATTACATGCATGATTTTTTTCTTCCTTAAGATATCTCAGGCAACTTGCCCAGAGTCTTTTTTTTCAGCATCTGATACAGCTGGATAACCAAAAATTAGACAAGAGTATAAGAGATCTTGCAAGTGTTCTGTATTTTGGATAGATTTTGGAAATGCAACTATAAAGAACTACAGAGTTGATGTAACACTTAGAAGATTGACATAGAGTAGACTAGACTAGACTAGACTAGACTAGACTAGAATACAATAGACTATTTCATCTGGAAGGGACCTACAATGATCCTCTAGTCCAACTGCCTGACCAGTTCAGGGCTGACCAAGTTAAAGCATGTTGTTAAGGGCATTGTCCAAATGGCTCTTAAAAACTGACAGGCTTGGGGCATCAACCACCTCTCTAGGAAGCCTTTTCCAGTGTTTGACCACCCTCTCACTAAAGAAATGCTTCCTAATGTCCAGTCTAAACCTCCTCTGGTACAGCTGTGAACCATTCCCATGCGTACAATCGCTGGATAGCAGGGAGAAGAGATCGGCACCTCCCTCTCCACTTCCCCTCCTCAGGAAGCTGTAGAGAGCAATGAGGTCGCCCCTCAGCCTCCTTTTCTCCAAACTAGACAAGCTCAAAGTCCTTAACTGCTCCTCATAGGACATTCCTTCCAGCCCTGTCACCAGCTTTGCTGCCCTCCTCTGGACGCATTCAAGGACCTTTACATGCTTCTTAGATGGTGGGACCCAGAACCGCACACAGTACTCAAGGTGAGGCCGCACCAACGCTGAATACAGCAGGTTGATCACCTCTTTTGACCGGCTGGTTATGCTGTGTTTGATGCACCCCAGGGTGCGGTTTGCCCTCTTGGCTGCCAGGGCACACTGCTGACTCATATTGAGCCTGCTGTCGACAAGCACCCCCAGATTCCTTTCTGCAGGGCTGCTCTCCACCCACTCCTCTCCCAATTTATACTTGTGCCTGGCATTACCCTAGGTGCAGAATCTGGAATTTTGACTTGTTAAGTTTCATCCCATGAATCACAGCCCAATGTTCCAATCTCTCTAGATCCCTCTGCAAGGCCTCCTGTCCCTCAAGAGAGTCAACAGCACCTCCCAGTTTGGTATCATCAGCAAACTTGCTAATGATGCATTCAATTCCTGCATCCAGAGTGTTGATAAATATATTGAACAGAACTGGCCCTAGAATTGAACCCTGAGGAACACCAGTTGTGACCAGTCACCAGCCGGATGTGGCCCCATTCATTACAACACTTTGAGCTCTGCCCTTCAGCCAGTTCTTCACCCAGTGCACTATAAACCCACTCATCCCACAGTTGGACATAAGTTAAGAAGCTTTATACAACTGGAGAAGACTGTCTCTTCATGAGCCATCTTCCCAGAAACAATGGTCTCAGATCACGGTCTCTGGAGAAATATACCACATCGGGTACCGAAGGTGTACAGGTTTCTAGCCTTTTAATCATTACAAAAGGAAGTTATACTAACTTCTATTTATCCTGTGGAGGTCAGGATAACTAATGGTCCTTATTCCTAGCCCAGTCTTCTAGGCCAGGCCAAGAAGGCTTTCACCATAGAAATGATTGGTAAATTCATACAAGCACTTGCTGAGCTAAAAACAGCCATCTGTCCAAGTGGGAAAGGTGAGAGACCTGTAATCTCTTAAATTGGTTTGAGAAAAAGCAAACAAACCAGAAAGTGGGAAGTTTTTCTCTTTGTCTTTTTTAATTGTAGATCCTGTCAACCTTCTGAATTTTAGTGAGATTATTTTCATGACCTTTAAGTGAAGCTGGTTCATAAGCTTTGAGCACTTGAAGTTTGCATGACAGCATAATAGTAATTTTTCTATTCTATACATAATTTGCAGTGGAGGCTAAAAAAAACAAACAGAAAATGAAGCTAAATCTGGTCTCAACTTTGAGCACAAGGCTCAGAGTTAGGAGGGTTATATCATTCTGAGTTATGAAATAAAAGGTTATTTCATGCAAAAGGAACTGCCCTCATCAGCTTGCACACCAAGACTCATATCGCCACCCCTGATGACAGTGCTCATCAATGAAATATATTTCTGTAAGCTTTAAGAGTACTCCAGAAATGTCCATAAGCTCCAATTTCACTGCCCCAGAAACAAAGGAAGTGCAGGTCTGTGAAAAAAATCAGGAAGGGCCATATTCCTTCAACAAAAAGCTGAGACGGGGGACAATTAAAACTTATAAAAAAAGCCATATTATTTCCCTGCAAAAACTAGGATTTCCTTGGAATGACTTCCATTCCCTCAGAATATAAAGCTGGAAGACACTGAAAGACAAAGAGCTTTTGCTGCCTTTTTATGCCATGGGATATCAGGTGCATAAGTCCTTTGTGGCCTCATGATCAGGTATTGATATTTCTCATCTGTAGGTGCTTTATTGTTTTCTCTCCAGTTTATTTCTAAAATGTGAAGCCTGCTTTCAAAATCCATCAGAAGTTATACTCCTAGTGGAAGTCTCAACCTGAATCCTGAACGAGAATGTTTTACCCTTCTGAAGCCAGTCTTCTATACAACAACTTTTTCATATTCTTTTGTGTACTGAAAGAATCTGAAAGAATTAGTCCAGTTGTTACAGGTAACAAGAATTTTGTGTACTGAACGAATCTGAAAGAATTAGTCCAGCTGTTACAGGTAACAAGAATTTTGCTGCAGACGTTGCTATTTTACATCTATACAGATTATTTTAACTATAGGATTTCAACTGACTTCTTCAGTCAAATTAATCCTGAAGTCATGGACTTTGCTATCTCCTATTTACAATACTATTTGAGGACCTCCATCTGAAACTTTCTGTCAATTCTCTGCAACTTTCTCCAATTTGGAGCAGACCCTGATTTAATTCTTGTTCCAAAGACAACAAGAATTCTCCAGTTTGGCTGCAAGATTCTTCAGGAGAACATGTTTTGGAGAGTTTTTCTGTTCATGCAGTCACCTCAATCCTCATTATTTAAAGAACTCATACCTTCTCAGATTCTTTCTGGCCTCCCTTTCTTATTTTTTTCCATAATATGTCATAGACACGTAAATAAACTGAAATCCTGCTGTGTTTATAATTAGAACATAGGCATTGGGTTTTGCCCACAGCTACGTACAAAAGTATTTTTTTCTAATTTCTGCTTCTTTGTCTTTCCTCCTCTTTGTATTGCCACTGAGGGAAAGAGATAAGGTTGTCTTAAATTTGTTAAGGCTACCTTCTGTGTTGATTTCCTACTTTTTTTCCTCTGGTTATTACAAGTTTTTCAGGGTAGCCTTATCTCTGAATTTCTTAGGTTGAATGTTTGAAGTATGAGATAACATCCTTACAATGTTCTTTTTACCTCTCAGTCACTGACATGAGTTCACCGTTTCATTATTATTTCTAAACTCTCCAGCTGGGAATTCCTTCTGTTATTAAAAATTGTACAAAATGTCAAAACCAGAAAACAACAAGCAACTCATATGATAACTCATGTTATAAGAAGATTTATAAAATCAACTGTTATTTCTCTGTTTATTTTAAATTTCAGAGACAGTTCATCAGACCAGTACAAAGCACTCGGCACAGTCAGCTATTAAGAGATCTTGTCTCTTTCAGAAGTATCCAGGAAACCAAAGTGAAATTCAGGTAGGCAGTGTTCAAAACTGTTGCACTGGATTAAAGCTGCTTTGTATTGTCAGATGAACCCAAAGCAGTCAACACATGCTTGTGAACACAAACCCTAACACAGGCAATTAGTCTGCATTATTTCTCAATCAATTAGCAGTAGGCTTATAGGGTTATGCACTGAGAAGCATTACATGGTGTGGAAAAAATTGATATACATCCTTGATTCTGTCTGGACACATCTGCACAATCTTCTGATGGCAGAACTAGATCTCTTCTCAGGACTAGACTAAATGTTTGAGGCACCCTGATGTACACTCTCTAAATTGTGTGCCATCACACCTGCAAAATTAACATGACAGCAAACAATCTCTGCACTGAATGATGCTAGAAAATGCTCTTGTGGAATAACAAAGATGTGGTCAGTGGTTAAGTCTCTCCCTATATTGCCTTTTTGACACTTCCATAAGGTAATTTCCAAGAGTTAAGCTGTACTTTGGTGTGTAACTCTGAGACCAACATTGTGAGCCACAGAAGCTGGAATTACTTGATCCGCCTGTGGAAACTCTCAGCATGTCTCCACAATCTCTCACCCATCACACAGAATCACAGAATGGCTGGGGTTGGAAGGGACCTCTGAAGATCATCTTGTCCAACCCCCCTGCTTGAGCAGGTTCACCTAGAGCAGGGTACAGTTCACTACAACTGAGCATTTACTGTGTTATGTTTCTAATCATTTAAATGCACCTGATAAATGCCTTTGAAGTACCGTTGCACAGCAATTGGTGCTTGCCTACTGCTCTATCTTCTTTAGTTAATTACTGTGTTGACAAGCTGTCCACTCAGTTGAATGGATCATTTTGGAAGAAGAGAGAAATTTAGGAACACATCAGCAAATATTTTAGACAGCCTTTCGGTATTAATTTCCATTGTCTTTAAATATCTCTGGGAATGTGGATTACTGCTAATTTTCAGGTATGTTATACCTACTTTAAAATGGCAGAGGGATTTATTTGTTTCATTGTTTGAGTTATCCATAAGCAATGTGTGAAATGACAGAAAAGTACCAATGAAATCAAGGCCTCTGTACATTTAAGTGTGGGGTGTGGAAAATTCATAATAAAACCAGCCTATAGTGACCTAAGAATAAAAGCACTTTAAATAAGCCAACATTTATTAAGCCTCTTCTAATTGTAACATGGGACAGAAAAAATTGCTCTGATGTATTAACATGCTGCCAAACCTAGAAAGAATGAGTTTTGAAAATCAGCCAATGCGTTGACCTTTCGAAGTTTAAATGCAAACTTGGGTTAAACCTAGGTTCAGATCCAGCAAATTTAATTAAATGAGTGTGATAACAGTAGACCCAGTTAAAGATAAAGTAAGTTGTTGGCTAATTTCTGCCTATGACTTACAATGGCTAAATAAAGCCACCGGTAATAATTTAATTTGCTTTCAGTTAAATATAAATACAGGGAAGTAATTAAGTTATTATTTTGATGCAAATAAAAGATTGGCACAGGTGCTAAATTTCTTTAAAGGTAAGTATTATGGAGATATGAGATACCTCCCTGAAATTGTCCCTGAAACTGTAAGGAGAGGAAAATTCCCAATTCTCAATTTTTTTTTTTAACACATAAATCTCATAGCAAGCTAAATATCATACATTTTGAAAGCATCTCTCATACTTACTATGCCTCGTGGTATATAATATATGAAGGCTTACTATTATGTTTTAGAAGATTATGAATAGGAGAAAGGTTTCTAGATCCAGAATCGTTATTCAAAAATTTTCAGGACAGGAGAAGAAACTCAGGTCTCTACCCATATTGCCATTATTGTCCTTAACATCCATGCACAGAAAACAAAATAGAAACAGCTTGAGAAATTCATATAATCTTGAGCAAGGGAAAAGAAATATCTGAAACTTGCTGCAATTGATGACTCTACTAACCAACTTTAATGACAAGATTATGTTACATACATGGCTAGAACACTCCAAAGCATACAAGCCTTGGCAGAAATTGTAAAAGATAATTAGGCAGACTGACATGCTAGCTGATATGTTAGAACTAAGGATAGTTCTAATTATGATATAATCACTTTAATGTATTTGGTTTAATTTAAAGATTTATTTGTGCTATTAATGCAAGCCTGTATTTTCAAGCGCTTGGACTTTCATCCTTACATCTTGTTTGGCAACAGCCGCAAACTAAAGTTGTCTAATGCATATGAAGCATAGTTCTCCTACTTTGCAGATGGCAACTATAAGTAGCTCATGTGACCTGCATCATTTCTGTCATTCCATGTAATGACTACGGGAATGCATAAAGACTCCATTAAATTTCTTGTTTCCTAGATCCTTTTGTAAATTCCATCTGCAAAATAACTGCGAGGTGGGAGATATATGGAACACAGTTCCATGATTGTAATTTATAGGCTGAGGTTTTGCACAGTCTCAGGATAAACCTTCCATTCTCTATCATTTTGCAACTGAAATTCTGCCAAGTTCTCATTAAACTCATAAATCTGATACCTAGTTGGTATGTCTTAAAGCAAAAAAGAAACCCACCCTTCTTTCTTAAGGATTACTTTCTACCACTACCTAATTTTAAAAGCCCCCTCACAGCCACTGCTGAGTATTGGGGGGCTTTGCCACTTGCAGGGAGCTGGGTCGGTGGGGGGTCACTGAGACTCCTGACCCTCCAGGAACACTGTTGCCACCATCTCATCCAGGGTAGCCCAGGCACGGGATGAGGAAGGGCTGGAGCCCGGGCACAGGAGGGGAGGTGGAGGGTGGTCCCTGTGCCTAAGGGGCAGCAGAAGGGCACCGGGGAGCAATCCCCAAAAGGGGCTGTCAGCCCCTCCGACCCTCCTCCTTCTCCCACAGTAGGGCATCTTTGAGGCCACAGGCCCCTGGCTCCCAAAACAGACTTATTTGGCCACATGCATCACCATTCAATCATTTCTCAGCAGTCCTGGCTAACCAGGGAGGTCCCAGTTGACTGGAGGTTAGCAAATGTGATGCTCATCTACAAGAAGGGCCAGAAGGAGGATCCAGGGAACTACAGGCCAGTCAGCCTGACCTCGGTGCCAGGGAAGGTTATGGAGCAGATCAACTTGAGTGCCATCACACAGCACATACAGGACAACCAGGTGATCAGGCCCAGTCAGCATGGGTTTATGAAAGGCAGGTCCTGCTTGACTAACCTGATCTCCTTCTATGACAAGGTGACCTGCTTAGTGGGTGAGCGAAAGGCTGTGGATGTTGTCTACCTGGACTTTAGTAAAGCCTTTGACACCGTTTCCCACAGCTTTCTCCTGGAGAAACTGGCTGCTCACGGCTTGGATGGGCGTACTCTTCATTGGGTAAAAAACCGGCTGTATGGCCAGGCCCAGAGAGTTGTGGTGAATGGAGTGAAATCCAGTTGGTGGCCAGTCACAAGTGGCGTTCCCCAGGGCTCAATATTGGGGCTAGTTCTCTTTAAAATCTTTATCAATGATCTGGACGAGGTGATTGAGTGCACCCCCAGCAAGTTTGCAGATGACACCAAGTTGTGCGGGAGTGTTGATCTGCTTGAGGGTAGGAAGGCTCTGCAGAGGGATCTAGACAGGCTGGATCGATGGGCCGAGGCCAATTGTATGAGGTTCAACAAGGCCAAGTGCTGGGTCCTGCACTTGGGTCACAACAACCCCATGCAACGCTACAGGCTTGGGGAAAAGTGGGAAGCTGCCTGGCAGAAAAGGACCTGGGGGTGTTGGTCAAAAGCTGGCTGAACATGAGCCGGCAGTGTGCCCAGGTGGCCAAGAAGGCCAATAGCATCCTGGCTTGTATCAGGAATAGTGTGGCCAGCAGGAGTAGGGAAGTGATCGTCCCCCTGTACTCGGCACTGGTGAGGCCGCACCTCGAATACTGTGTTCAGTTTTGGGCCCCTCAGTACAAGAAGGACATTGAGGTGCTGGAGCGTGTCCAGAGAAAAGCAACAAAGCTAGTGAAGGGTCTAGAACACAAGTCTTATGAGGAGCGGCTGAGGGAACTGGGATTGTTTATTCTGGAGAAGAGGAGGCTGAGGGGAGACCTTATCGCTCTCTGTAAGTACCTGAAAGCAGGTTTTAGCGAGGTGAGTGTCAGTCTCTCCTCCCAAGCAGCAAGTGATAGGACAAGAGGAAACAGCCTCAAGTTGTGCCAGGGGAGGTTTAGATTTGATATCAGGAAAAATTTCTTCACTGAAATGGTTATTAAACATTGGAACGGGCTGCCCAGGGAAGTGGTTGAGTCACCATCCTTGGAGGTATTTAAAAGACGTGTAGACATGGTGCTTAGGGACAAGGTTTAGTAGTGGACTTGGCAGTGCTAGGTTAACAGTTGGACTCAATGATGTTAAGGGTCTTTTCCAACCTATATAATTCTACGATTCTATGATTCTGTGATCACAGTGGCCTCCTGATGTCATGAGCCACCTCACTGCCTTCTGTTCCAGGCCCTATAAATACAGGGCCCCGGCAGCTGGCCCACGGTTCAGTGAGTATCAGGTATCAAGAGGTCCCAGAGCAGCAAGGCGGGTGGCTGCCCACCTTTGCGTGGGGCAGCAGAGACGTGGTTGCAGGAACCATGGAGGAAGAGGAGGCAGCATCAGAGGGGGAGCACCATCAGCCGCATGGCAGCAATGGCCATTGCTCATGTGGCTGATGGTGTGGAGCCCATGGAGGTGGATCCACGCAAAGGTCAAGAAGAACCGATAGAAGTGGATCCACCTCCAGCATGGCTCACCTGGCACCCCTACACTGTGCCAGGGCTCCCCTCCATGATGCCATGGCAGCAGCGTCAGAGGAGCACCTGGCCAGCGCCCTACCATTGGCCCAGCCTCCACCTCTGGCATTAGCTGGGAGGCCCAGCCTCCACTCCTGGCCATCCTGCGGGCTCACCTATAACATCTCCCAGCAATCAGCAATTATTTTGTTGATTGCCCCAGGTGGTGTGAGCCCTCCTCTCCCATCCCCCACCCCATCCCCCACCCCACCCCTCCTGAAGGGGTGCCATCTCCTCTTCTCTGAGCCCCAAGAAAAGG
>WAAD01032159.1:82160-99554 GCA_013389945.1 Fregata magnificens | reverse complement strand
TTTTGTTCTTAGTCTTTGTTTTAGTTTTAAAAACAAGAAAGAGGAGATCTGCAGTTAGCAGGAGAGGGGCTGTCTTGTTGCAAGTAAGGTTTCTATGCAAAAAGTAGCATTCATAAATAAAAAGGACATTTTTATTTTGCTCAGGAAAATTGTTGATATTTCTGTTTTCTTCATTTTCAAGAACTTTGAAGCAGTGCTGTTCCCATAAGAATGGGAACTCTCCTTTGTTTATACCTATAATACACAGACATATGCATGCATGCACAAACACGCACACACACATCTGTTTATACCTATCAGTTTATGAATAATTTCAGATAGATTTCAGATAAATCAGGAGTACTCATATTCTAAGCACCTTTGGGACTGGTAGTACAAATGGGACCCTCTGACAAACACTGGAATTAGGGATTACAAGAAAATGGGAGGAAAGCATTGGAGAGGCTCTTTGTTTAGTCTGAACGAGGCTAAGGAAAACAACCAGAGTTATCCTGTGCCATCTGTTAGGAAAGGGCTGGAAGAAAGAATATGGGTATGAGGTCTTTTTTAAGATTCATGGAATATGACATCATCTACAGAGATGAGAAGGAAATAAATAACAATAATGAGTGGATTGGGCAGGTGAAGCCCACTTGTGAGCCCTATACTAAAGCATGATAGTAGAAGTGCCAAGGACGATAGAAGCAGTGACCCTTTGGTGTGCTGTCACATGCATTTACTCTCACTGAAGAACCTGCCCAGACAACGCAAGAAAGTCTTTCTCTACCTCTTTTCATTAGTGAGGAATATCCAGGTTGATGACGGACGAAGGCAGTGAGGAGAGTAAAGTGCATATGAAGTTTCACTGTCTTTTAGAGAAATAACCTTGTTACCATGAGAATTCCTTGTGGCTTAGTAAAGGTGCTAGCACACATTAATTACTCAACAAGAAAAAATTACAGTTTGATCATCCCCAGTGTATGTATGGAAAAAGGATGGTAGCTTCAACAGCAGAATATAATCTGATGGTTTAGCACATTGCCTCATTAAAGACTCTTGAATTTTAACTTCCCCTTTCCTCTCCCTGCCCCCCCCAATCTATATTTTTTAACATTTTAATAAAAATTGTGCATAAAAAGAAGAAAAATCCGAGTTTGAAAAATATTTTTTGTCTGGATTATGAGGACACATGGTTCCACCTTTTTTTCCAACCATCATTTTACTGTAAAATTTTTGTCCTAACAGATATGGGAGAAGATATGTAGATCTAGAATTTAAAGAAAATTTAGTGTAATGCAGTTTCTAAGATAGAATGAAAATTACCCAATTTCTTTTCAGCCATTAAAGAATAAAAGAATTTCAATGATCATAAAGTAGAAGAACATGGAAATGAAATTTGACCTAGCAGAATATATGGAAGCATTCTTGAGAACGTAAGACATTTTAGTAGATCACATAAAAAAGAGAGAGACAGACTGCTGTATAGAGGAAGGAGAGATCAAATACATATGGAGGTATTTGGATGTTTAGGTGGCACCAATTTTTTTTAACAATTGTTACTCATTCTTCTCTAGGTGAGCGGGAGTCAGCCAGAAGCATCCTGTAAGCCACATCTGGACCAGAAGCCACTTTTGAACAATGCTGATATGTTAAAAATAGATAATGCTGCAGGCTCCTAAAATGAATTTTGATTCATAAGTAATGGAATACTTTATCACACTTTTGCTTAGGTTTTTGGTTGTAAATAATAATTTTAAAAATCAGATTGAGGTCACAGAGTGATAAGTTTATTCGGTTAGGAAAGGACCTTGGGAGATTGCCTACTCCCAACCTCCTTCTCAAAGCAGGGTCAATGTTCAAGACAGACCAGGCTGCTTTGGGCTTTGTCCAACTAGGTCTTGAAAACCTCCTTAAAGCTATTTGAGATATCTGTGACATGAACATCGGTAAAAGTGCTGTGCGAACTCTTTGGACATTTCCTTCTGGATTGATTCAGAAAAAGATTACCTCGGAGCTACTTCAGCAAGGAAGTTCCTCAGGAATTTTCCTGGGGATATCATTGTAGCAGAACTGCAATGACATTTTTCCAGTCTAGGAAATGTGAATAGGTTACCTGGTCTTACTGTCTGTCTGTGTTTATGAACCAGTGTTGAACACACTGGTGGGGTGGAAGAAACATTCTGTTAGACACCTACCATTTTTCTTTGATCTCTAGAGTCTTTAGTGGGGCTCCTTTTCGGAATTACAGAAATACCCATAGCTTCTACTTTAGCAAAACATGCTTCCTGCACTGACATCAATCCATAGTCTGCTGCTAAGTATTTTGTTAAGTTGTTTTGTCGACACAACCATAGGCTACAGTTTTAGGGAAGCAGCTCTTCCTTAAGGAATTTAACAAAAATAAAATTGTCTGCTTGATCTTCATTCATAAATAGCAGACAGATGCTTGTTTTGGTACTACTTGGCTTTCATGCTCTTCAGAAGTGCTGTGAATTGTGAAAACTCAGGGAACAATTTCATTAAATGAAAAGGAATTCATAATACATTTATTCTACAGATAGAGTTACTTTCTAAGACTTACATTATTTCTTCTTAAAATACATTCCCCCTTGCTAACATATATCAGAATTAGGATCTATAAAAAATTAAAATTAGTAAGAAAACTTTCTTTGTGACATGTGTGGCATCACCTATAAAAGCACCGTAGCGTGCAATCATTTAAGTGATTTTTCATCTCTGTGGGACATGAGATTACATCTTCATGAAGAATAAAAGTTTGACCTAGGCTAAGGCAGTTCATAATATCCCTACATTGTTACTCATAACATGATGTGAACAAGTCCCAATTTTCATTTTTTCATCTTTCCAAAAATAAGATTAATACAATTTTTAGCAAATGGAAGAAAATAATTATTTATATAAAAGAGAACTAACACAAGGCAAGGGTTGAATTGTTTCAAGGATTTCACTGTTTTATATAAAAATTCTTGAGATGTGTTTAATTGCAAGGCCATTTCCTCACATATCAAAATATATAGTTTTAATATTTTTTCTCCTGTGTGAATCTTAAATCTATTTCCTCTACATTAAACTCACTGAGAGCATGAAACTGTAGCCTAATTATTGTGGTTATGGGAAAGCAGCAAGTAATGTGTGAAAGACAAGCAGGAACTAGAACCAAGGAAAACCTGATCATTTTCAGCCTATGGATTTGTATTTCCTATTTTCTGAGGTTTTTAAACCTGGTAAATTCTGCTTTTAGTTTTGAACTGGGGGGCAGCATCATTATGAAATGCAGTTGCTAAGTCAGGGGTCTAAATATAGAGACATAAATATCAATTTAGGTACTTGCTTTTAAATTTTCTTGATCTAATTTATGTTAGAGAAGGTTACACTTGTGAAGAGAGAATTCTTGTGATCAAGTTCTGCAGTTCCTGTGCTTTAACTGCTGAGATGGACATTCAACAAACTGCATCAAGAAAAACTGCACTGATACTTTATGCTTGTAACAGTGAAATGGTAATTCTATTTTCAGCTCAAGTGGAGCCTTATAACTGGATATTCTATTCAAGAGCATCTCAATCTTTTTTCCTCCTACATCTCAGTATACGTAATCACACTTTCCACAGCTTTCCATGACCCTACAGTCAACTTTTTGCAGCACCTCATCCTCAGATTCAGAAGTGCTCCAAGATATTTTCTGTATGTTTTCCAGAGGCACAAAAGTAACACCCATGACCTCAACAAAAATACTGTGCCCTGCTCTGGTCATAGGACTAAGTAACTCATAAATTGAGATCTTCTGATCTACACAAAAATTGGAAGACTAGATGAGTTAGAGGAAATGCTGAAATATTTCAAGACTTTATCTCTTGAAAAAGCAGAGGGAGAGTGTGAAGATCGAGCAGATGGAGATTGTCAAAAGCCTTTATTAATGTTTGATTTTATGTATCACACTATATGAGGCACTGATACACTCAATCTTTTTACTGCTCCAGATATACATTAGATAGGATCTGTGTTGTCTGGAATAGCTGATAAACATAAAACACCTTTTGTAATTGCAAGAAAAGAAGTAGTAAGAGTTATTACACAGGAAGAAGATTTATAATGCTGCCACAGGGCACATTACAAACAAACAGGAAAACAAATGAACATTAAAGGCCAGAAGACAACAATTTTATTGTTCTTCAAGGTCTGCCCTCAGCATACGGTCTAACTAACAATCTATGATTGTTTTTACCTTTCCCAATTTTTTATTGTCCCCTTGTGTTACACACATAAAATGTTAGGAAAATTAACCACTGGCACATTCTGATAAGATGGTTTTCAAACATAAAATGAAAAACGTTTCAGCATTTTTCCCTTTGAAAATAATACTAGCTTCATTTTGTGTCTAGATTTAAAACCCTTATTTGTTTTCTAGGAGCTGCCAAATGATGTCCAAAATAATACCTGACTCTATCTTACAACACAAAAATGTCTGTTCTAATGCAATCAGAAGCAAGTCCTGCCACTGCATTGAAAAACAGGCGGACAAGAGGGGAAAAAGGCCCTACAGCAGAGGTGATAGCGGCTCTTGTGCAGGCTGCACACTTCCCACCTTTGACTACACCCAGCGCACGTATGGCCCATATTTCCACCCCAGCCCCTCTGCTGCCCAATCCTAGTTCATTTACCTTCTTCCAGTTACAGCCAGAGTGCCCACGTGGCATGGGTGGTCCAGGTCTCTGAGATGTGGGGGACATTGACCTGTTGTTTAGGGTGCTGGATGCTCCCCAGTCATTTTGGGGTGCTCTGTCCCCACCTTTGAGCCCTGCTCGTTGCTTCCTGCTTTTCTTCCTGGCTACTGTTACCATCTGCCAGTAGATGAGACTGGGTAGCCCTGGCTCCAAAAGTGGAGGAGAAGATGTACTTTCCAGGACCTTTGAGGTGGGGTTCAGAAACTTTTAACCTGCCTAACCGAGGTGCATTTTTAGAACCACCTCCCTCCTTCCCCTTTCATACACAGGTGCAGGGTGAAGGATTTCCAGGTCCCTATCTTGCCATTGAAATAACAGGAGAACACCATCCCCCACAGTAGTGAACATGTTTCCCTATGTCTTCCTTCCCGGTGTGTTAGACGTACGGGTGTGCGTGCTTGCGTGGCCATGGGCATGTTGTGGGAAGAAACAATTTTGGCCCCCACGGTTTTAAGAGACCTTCATCACCAATAGGACAGAAGAGGCTTCTAAGATGCACACACACCTCTTAAGCTGATGGACAATTTCCACCCTTCCTTGGCTCACCCTTTTCCTCTGCTTTGTGATAGTGATAGCTTCTGACAGAGCAGAAAGAAGAGTAGCAGACAACGTAGTCGCTACAAACAACAGTCTGGAGCACTGCCGCTGCTGTGTCTCCCAAAAGCAGAGTGGTGACTAGCTAGTGACTAGTTTCCCCTGCATATTCTTTGAGTGTATGAGTAAGAAACACTAGAAACTAAACCTAGCCCATTTTACTCTCAGTCAATGCCTGTGGGAGCATTACACTCTATAAAGCTAAGCTCTGTGAATTTGAAATACGTACTCAACCTTCAGTAGTATAAAGGTTCCCTATGTTCTTCGCAGCATGGGGAAAGCTTCATGAAGTAGGGGCTGGAGTTTGATAGAGAGCTGTTTTGTGCAATGGCATGTTCTCCTGAAATGGAAAGGAATTTCTCTGCACAAGAGCAACTGCACTTCTGAATCAGGCACATCAGAGGTGAATCCAATAGAAAAAGAAGGCTATAAAAGGTCTTGAGACTAAAGATACAGTAAAAAAAAATTGTTGGCTACAAGCAGGTGCTGTAGTGCTATGGGAGTTTCACTGTGGATCTCAGGACAAGGAGGTTTGATAAGTTCTCTCTTCTGGCCAAATCACAGAAGAAGAATGGGAGGTCAGATGGACCCTCGAAGCCTTTCTTCTCAGATAAAATGTGGCGATATTTCACAGCCTGTGGCATGTAATACAAACATTCCTTCATTGCCAACTGTTTGTGTGTATGACAGCGCAAACTTAAGATCTTTTTTTTTCCTTGCATATTANAATACAAAAGATTATTAACTACAAAGGACCAAGATACTGTGCCTTGCCAGATGTCATTTATCATGTAAACACTGAGGCTATTTAAGGCTTTCAGCATAAGGGGACCCACCCTTGCCCAGCAATACTGAATTCTGCAATGTTAATTATAGTAATTCTTACAGGCCGTAGTGACAGCTTTTAATGAAGGAACAGCTGATCTGCTGTAGATGCATCAGTTGCCAGACTGAGCCAACTTTCAAGCCACAATGAGCTGATGAGTCCTGCTTATGTGCATGTGTGTGTAAGTAATCAAAACAAAAACAGTCAGAAACACTTATAAATGGAAATGTCAGCATTGTTCATATCTGTAAATTTCTGCTCATGTAGTGACTCAGCTGGTAATCTGCAAGGTGTTTCTAGGTCTTGTCAAATGCTAGCTAGTATAATTGACTAGTACTAGCACTGTTTGCAAAACAGAGTTAATGAACTAGTTGTAGGGTTATAAAACAGACTTTATAAAAACAGGTGAGAGACAAAAAAGGCATTAATGATCTCCTAGACAAGGTTATTGTATTCATCTTAAAATATTTAATTGATAAACTCCAACAATTCCGATGACTCTGCATGCTATGTAAATGAGATATATGACTGATTTAGAAAAAGCTAACGAACTCTGCATTTTATTAGCTATATATCTCCCTCTGTTAAATTTGTATCCATCTCATCTACTTCTGTGTAAGCATCACCCATTCCCAAAGAATGTCAGGTTATACATGACTCTTAAGCCAGAGTCATATTTTCACACAATCTTATACTGCAGTGAAGAGGAAGGATAAGAAGCGATCGATTTAACTAATGAATTCTTCAGTTACTTCAACCAAAAGAAGAATTCAGGAAATGAAGACTAAATCAGATTGCTAAAGATGAAAACAAAACAACATAGGCAAGCATGTGGAAACAACAAGGCATAAACCCCATGAAACCAACAAGACATATCACAATAATAAATGCACAGCATGCTAGCAGAAGAGTAGAAAAAAATCCTGGCTCATTACCCAACAGAGAAGGAAACTACTAGCAGCTAAGAAAACGCATGTATTTTGTGCCCTTTTTGAATCTTGCCTCCCCAAAATCCCCCATCTGTCAGCATTGGCTCCCACAATTGATTACTTCACACCAGTGGGATAAGATCTCAGCCTAGAGCAAGGGGAAAACAGGTATGAATACATTTAGGTAAGTTAACTGTTTGGAGATCAGCTGGCCCTGATAAATTTCATTCTAAAATATTTATGGAACTGGCTGAAATAGACACATTCACTAGGAGTTATTTTTGAAACTTCATAGGGACAAGAGGCAGCCTAACTGCAGGCTAACCCTAAGAATGGTAAACCAAAGAGAGCTGGAGGATTTCAGGGGGATTTTACAGATTTTTCAGCGTCATTGTGGACCCTGAGTAACCTTCATACAAGTAACTAAACCATTTGCAAGTAGAGAAGAAACTGAAAGATTACAGGATTAATAGCAGCTAATGTGGATTTGTAAAAAATTAAATGTGTCAAATCAATATAATTTTATTCTGCGGTGGGGTAATGAGACTTGTGGGTAGAATGGAAACACAGAAACAAGTTTCACATCATGACAATAATAAAACTTCCAATGATGTCCTGCATGATACTCTGATAAGCAGGTTAGGGAGACATGATCTAGACAAAATTTATTACAGGACGATCTGGATAAAATCTGCTACAGCGTGGGTGTAAATCTTGTTGGAAAATTGTAATCAGAAGGGTAGCCATCAATGAATTACCACCCACAGTAGAAGAGGTCTGCTCAGAATCTGTTTTTACCTAAATCTTGTCATTAATGAATTTGATACTGAAGTAAAAAGCAAGCTTATTAAATGCACAGATGATGGAAAACCAGGTGAGCCTGCAAGTATGCTGAAACATAACATTAGAATTCAAAATGGCTTTGACAAATTGCAGAAATGATCTGACAAAACAAGAAATTCAGCAGTGAGAAATGCAGTGTGCAGTTGTGCAAGTAAAAGGTGAAAAGCAGCCTGTTAGAAATCAGTCCTATGGGAAGAGATAAACAATGTGAGCATAAAAAGGTTACTCTCAGAGGATCGTTTCTGAAAGACAGCACACTTCTAAGCCATCCATGTGTCTACATTGTGCACCTGTTATCTAGTCCTGTTCTCCATATACCAGGAAAGGAGGAAAAAATTTAATATCAGCTATGTACACTGAATATTTTAGGCAAGATAAGATTTAATTTGGGGCTTAATGGGTTTAGATACACTTGGGAAAAGGATGAGATCTACTCTATGGAAAAATAATGCCAGAAAACAATAGTTATCTGGACATTAATGCTTCTTTATTAGGATTTTGAACCTGAGCAAGAGATACATACCCTTTAAAATATTGCCTCCAGAAGCAACCATTCCTTCCCTGGGTTTTTCAGTGTGGAGCTGCAGTAGACCTGGTGGATATCTTGACTTCTAGATTGGCTGGCTGTCTCGGCATGTGGGGGTGGACTTTAGAGGGAAGTTACCTTAATCTATGGACTCTTAGGAATCTGCAATGAACAAAATCATCACCGATTTCTAGGAAGGTGTGTTCTTTTTGTGTTGTGCTATGTGAGATGCAATACTGGTCCTTTCCACAGGAGTTTTTAAGGTTTGCAGGCTGTAAAAGTCTATGCCATTTCATTCAGAAACCAGTTTTATTCATCCATGTATTTTCCTACATCTAGGAAAATTTCTGCTTTTCTGATGTAATTCTTGGAAAGGACAAAATGCCTTTAAATCCCGCCTCCCCACTCTTTGACTGCTTTGAGCTCTAGATTGAAGAAGTACCTCAAATCCATAGTTCATTCAAAATTCTGATTGCCTCAAGGTGAGGGAACAGGTCTGTCTTGTGTCACACAGACACACAACAGGGAAGGGTAAGCTGCCTCTGGGAAGGAGTTGGGGTCTATGGAATATCTCCACAGGCTTTCTACAGCAGGTAAAATTTTTTTTAGTCAACCAAAATTGAGACAAAATTGTTCAGTTGCTTTGGTTTTTTTCCTTCGCACAACAGTTTGTGGTCATCAAGTATCCTCTTTCTGTAGGAGGAAAAAATTATGAAAACTGAGCTTTCCAATAATTTCAGATTTGCAGCTGAAGAACGTCATGTGAAATGAAGTCTCATGTGCAACTCTTTCTCACATAAGGCACTACAGCAGTGAAATTGCCAAGAAAGAGTTCAAGAAGATACTTGGGGAAATGTAGGCTGTTGCAGCTAAAATATTCTGGCTTTCCATTTTTTTGCTGAATACTAGGAGTTCTGTGCAGAATACGCAGATTCTCTCAGTTGCTGTTCTAGAAAAGCTGTCAAAGCAGCACTAAAAGATCTGAAGATTACTGGGTATTTTAAAAGCCCACAGGACTGGAGCCGTTCTTGAGTCTTCATGTTAAATTATGATATAATCCAAGTGGCTAGTTATTTGTTGTTACCAGAGTTGTTTTTCTTTTAATATCAATGTATTTCTTCTACCAGTAAAATATCATGCAAAAATCAAAGTAATTTTCTGTAGCTGTTGTTCTCTTCAGAGTCTGCAAAAAGCACATTGTATTGCTTAGAAGAACGTTGGGTGATGTTATCTTCAGAATCTTCTTAATAAATGACTCTAACAAAGAAGGTTGGCTTTATTTTTTGGTTGTAGATCAGTTTCTTAGGCAGATGAGCTCTAGTTGCTCAAACATGGCAGAATATTAATAAGTAGTGTAAGGATATGTGGAAGGTAAAAGCTGTGTGAAATGTAAAGGATATGCAGATACCTGTAATGTAAGGACATTTCTTGAGAATATTGTTGCAAAACAAAAAGAAGAGACAGAAAATGTAATAAACCCCACCTAGATACACAGACCTAAGGAACAAGAGATAACAGACACAATATCAAAGACCAGATGTCTCAGGTCACACATTGAAGGAACACAACTGAATGAATCACTCAAGGCCTTGGAGAGGTTCCACCAGCTTTTTGTAACTGATAGGAAGGGGTGCAGAGGGGGAACAAGAGTATCAGGGGTCTCACAGGAAAAAGCAAACTTATTATCAGAGTCTTTAAGGGGCTTATGGGAATGGGTGAAACTTATTACAGGCTGTTTAGGGGAAAGAACCAAAGGTGGGGAAAGGGTCAATACCCTTATCCAGCTGAGCTCCACACCTGATCACCGCAGTCTGTCCTACCTTCTTGAGCCCTGTTCCTCACTATTTTCTGTGTGACCTTGCTCTCTGTGTGGAGGTGTGTGGAGATGACTCACTAGCACACTTAAGCTGGACTAGATGGCAAGTCGGAAGAGACCAGAATCTGGAAAGACACAAGGTCAGACCTGGAGATGGGTTAAATGGGTCCATGGGTTTGGACAGGGATCCTGGGCAGACCTGTCTGATGTAGGGACCCATGAATTTAGGAGTGACTGTGAATGAAGAGTGAAGGTGTATGAATATCCACTAGTAAACTGATCATCTGGGAACACGACTGCACTGTGTTGTTCATTTCTGTGTGAGTTCTGTTGGTGTTTAGGTGGGTGCACACTTTGCCCATCTGTGTGGCCTGCTGTGTGTGTACTGTGCCTATGTGTCTGTTGGGAATGCATGCTAAGCCTTGCTAACGAATGATCCTACTAACAGCAACACCAGAAAACAGACTGGGTAGGAGAAACCCCTGGGACTTTAAACTCCACTGGATTTGGCAACCCTTCATACATACCCCAGAATTCCTCAAGTAATAGCTATGTTATAACTTCTGTTCAAGAATGATGGGGAGGAGGGGGAACAGGCAGCAGTTTTGAATCGCCAGATGTACAACCTTCTTGTATTCTCACCTTTTAATTATACACCGTCTTTCCATTAAGCCGCTGAAGATTAGGTACAGACAACGGACTAAATGCTTCAGGGGAAGCAAAGAGCTAAGTCTAAATGTATTGCTAAGCAAGTAGTCATAGTTTCCTACATCTGCTGAAGAAAAATAGGAATGTGATGATGGACAGAGAAGGAAAACAGGGTCCCTAAGAATAAGCATGAAAGTCCCTATAGTCTCTTAGGATAAAGGAGTATGGCTTAGAGTCAATAGGGTACTGGAAATGAAATTTGACCTGAAAGTAGCAACAGGTCTGTACAGAGCTCAGTAGCACAAAGGAAAGAAATTTGAAGGATGACAGAGCTGGCTGTGGTAAACAATAACAGTGAAAAGAAAGCAGGTGATGACAGATCTACAGGGACAGGAAATCAAGAGCAAAGGAGGCACCTGTGGTACAGTAAGAGAAAGAGCCTTCCTCATTGCTCTGTAAGGCTAATGAAGCTCCACTGTCTGTACTGGTCTGAAAGAGTAGTCAGGACTGTTACTGTAATGGTCAGGAGCACAAATTTTGGCCATTCTCCACACAAAAATATAGCAATTTGCAGTATATGGTTGGCAACCGCACCTCTTCCAATAACATCATGTTTCTTTGCCAATTACTCATGAGAGGGAAAGCTGAAACCACTTGACAAACCAGTGGAAGAAGAGAAGCCTACCAGCATAACAGCCATAGTCAGTGCGGTCTGCCTTTCACTGCATTTGGTGTTGCGGTGCCTGTTTATACTTGCCCACTCTGGAGCATACCAGCTATATTCAGGGATTTTTTGTATCCTGCTTGTATGTGTTGTCCCTCATCCAAAGACCTCAGTCTAGTCCATTAGCGTGTGTGATATCCCCATTTTGTAAGTGAAAAAGTAGAAACCAGTTGTATGGAAGTTACGGACACGTCCTGACTCAGTGAAGACCCATAACAGAGCATCCTGACCCTCAATCATCTGTTTTAATGACTGCCTCATATATATATTAAATGGAGCATACTAATGGTCTGTTATCCCTATGTAAGTACCCCACTGTAACAATCTTGAGATTGTTATTAGATATGCTAAAGTTCCAGATTACGTTTCTTTTAATAGACTAATGCAATATTATACCCAAAGAACAAGGCACTAAACAACCACTGATGAAATATCCTTTATGTATCAAAGTATTTTTCTTCACCATAATACACTTGCCATTACTTCTACACATGAAACCTAAGTGAAGGATAAAATGTACATATTGTTCAAATTAATGCTTGCCATTTTAATACTTATAAACACACATTGCATTCTATAAAGAGGCATTCTTCTTTCTTTTGAACTCTGTATGCGAAAACAAAAACTGGAGCTTTTAAAAAGTTTCTTTTTTTAGCCACTATGGATTACTAAAATTACATGGCAGCAAGATGAGATCCCTCACATCATTTGGTCTTGTGGCTTAACAGGTTTTCTTACAAGAAACAGAGAGCCAGCTCCACAAAGTGAAAGTCCATTCTAAACTTAAAATTCATATTAAGGGTATGAAGACCAGACTCTATACCGTGTCACACAATTGCTTGATGCAGTATTGGGTTACCTAGTCACTACTCACTGTCATACCTTGTCAGTGACTCACTGGAATAAACAACAGGAAAAAAGAGTCCAAAGATGAATAGTTGCTTGCCAATATTTTTCTGCAGAATATGTTCAAACTTCCAAAAGCCCGGTACTACTCGCTGCTGCTTTGTAACAGCTGAAAAATCTCCCAAGTGTCACAAAATAACATAAACATAAGCAAAAGTCACTGAATCGAAGATGATTTTCTAAATTGATATCCTACAGTAAAAAAGAAAAAGATTTGCCATCTGAACTCTGTATGTGACAACAGTAACTTATTTTAGGGACACAGCTGACATGGGAAACGTCAAAGATTTTTTGTAACTCAGTTAAAAGGTTTTACCACTTTAGAAGTATTCTTGCTGTTGAGTTTATGAGAGCTGTCACAGCATACTTTTACCATCTCTCCAAAAGGACTGATGCTGGGACTAACTATGCTACTTTTGAACATCTACAGTTGTTCTCACAGTGTACGGCCACAGTAGAAGTTGTGGGAATTCCAAAATCCAGCCAAAATCACTGGCTAAATAAATTTAATATAAATACATTTTTAATAAGGTCTTGATTAAAAAAAAAACAAACAGGAAATCTTTACATTAGGATTTAGAATCATCTTACTTCCCTCTTAGTACTTCATGTTACTTAACAGCTTATTACTTCCATTTTTTAATTCTTGCATGAGAGGTAAGAGAATACTAAACTCAGTTATCTTTTCCCTTTTAATTTAAGCAGGTGGTGCTGACAAAACATATCTTTCTGTTTTCCACTAAGTTAAAAATAACACAAGGAGGTCAGGTGTGCGGTAATACAGAGATTTAAATAACAGGATTAGACGACAATAAGCAGTTACTTTTTCTGCTGAAAAAGCATAGAGTAAGAAACTCAAGTTTTCCTTCAACAGCTGTCATCCTGAAACCAAAAGAGCAGGAGCAGAACAGGAAGTGAGGGAAGACATATCCTGCCCCATGTGCTCCACATATTTTCTTGAGGCATTTAAAAGCAGTGGTGGAAACAATCACATAGGACATAGAAGGAGAGTCACAGCCTCCGACAGAGGTACCAAGCTGGACAATTTATAATTATTTAAAGGTTGTTTCACTCATTTTTTCATTATTTCCATTCTTACAACATCATTGTAAAAATCTAATTTCCCAGGTAGAAAACCGTGAGGTTGAAAACTTTCACAAGGAAAATTCAGCATTGTACCTATCCACTGCACACTCTTCCGTTCTACTCTTAGGTAGATGGCCATTTAAACTGCAGCAATTGGTGCTCCTTCATTGCTGAAAATTATTCTTCCAAAACAAGTTAGTTCTTGGAAGTGAGATTATGACTGAAAACTCTACAGGATGATGACAAACACATCTCCCTCTAGTACAAATCATGTATAGGACTAGAGATATCCAATTACGCAGGAGAACCTGTAGGAAAAAGTGGTAAGACTAGTTAACATGCATGAACCAGATGATCTGATACACTCCAATATTTTTTTGAGACAAATTCTGGGCCCTGACCGAGGGAAATACCAGGTCAAAGCAGGAGACAATCAGGCATCTGCTTCACGACTATGAAGTAGAAAAGAGCTCAGCTGAGGAAAGAAAGGGAACGAAGTAGTGTAGGTTCTTGTCCCACTTGGCTGAAATGCCCTTTGTTCCAACAGGGAATATCTACGTCACTCACTGGGGAAAAGCGGGCTTCAGCTTTATGAGATCTACTAAGGTTTCAGGACTCTATGTCCACATTACATCTATATCAGCGCTAAAGTTCACAGTAGTTGCTGGGCCTCAGTATGTACAGGGCATGCTGGAGGACCTTGGGTCTATGTTGCAAACAGTGCTCTCTGGACAGCACCCGTCTGTGACTTCAGCCTCGGTGCCAGTGGTGGGGGAACCACTTTAAATGCACCAGGAGGATACTTGAGAAACTCCAGGTATGGATGCAAGGAATATTACAAAGTAAGTGTCCTCCTGTACACTAAAACATTAATGTACATGCCACACAAGAAGACTAAGCAAAAGCTTTGAGGAGCAGGAAAATTCTTGCAGGGAGTCCTTGCTAACTGTTGTACACCCATAGACCTTCAGTGGTTTGGGGTTTCACAACGGTTGCTAGTGTAACTATCAAATGAAACTGAGAAAAAGGATCTGAACAGGTGTCAGGTGAGATGCTAGTCTCCTGAGCACTGGGAAAACAGATCAACAGTCTCCAGGAACTTAAAAGCCATGCTGGCTGGAAAAAGCAGAAGTGTGTGACTTTTGGACTGTGATGTTAATGGAGTTAAGAGCCAAGTAAATTTAACTTCATCTTTCCTGATACTGACTAAATATAATAGAGAATAGATTAGAAAATGAGCCAGCACTCCATAATTGCAAGATATGCGAAGCCATTCATTTCGCTTTCAGGGTAGGTAATATCTCAGTCTTATGCAATATGAGGTCTAACTAGATGCTCAATCTACTGGTTCCTTAAACTCTGACAGTCTTCTACGCTGTGGAAAAATATGAAGTAAAACTCACACATAATGGGATTAAATAAAAGGATAATCAGTATAACAAGGTTTCACTAACTGTTATTTAAACAGCATCATTTTCTGAATCTGTGGCAAGACTTCTACTTGGCCTTTCACAGGACGGTCTTTATTGTTGAGATGGACTTACTCAAGTACGGTGGAAAGGAAAAAGAATCCAAAAGGTGCAGTACAGTTTTGTAAGTGTTATACCTTAATCCTAAATGCTTTTGCAGCTCTAAATGTATTAAGGGATACATTCTGAGAATGGCTTGGCATTTCAGTTGACACTAATAGGGATAAATGTGTTTAGAACTATTAAAACTAGATTGCAATTTGCAGCTGAGTTGACATCGTACTGCTCATAAGACTGGGTCACATGAAGATAGATTGAGATTACTTTCTTTCACGGGATTAGGGTTTAGAAATTGTTTCAGAACATTCAGCCTCTCTATATACTCAGCCTGGCTATATTTCAGGGGGAATGAAAGGAGGGGGCAGCCTGTTGCTAGCCGTTCTGTCTCCTCTCCCTTCATTGACAGAAAGATCTTTCAGCTCTGAAGAAGAGGAGAGGTTGGGCTGCAGAAGGTGGATCACATGATGCTATGGTGGATCTAGGATGCTATGACACCCAGTAATTTTATTATCAAGTGCATCTTGAAGTTTAACAGTAAGACAGTGACTCTAGGTATCTACTGGGTAATACACTACGTTCAGTCCACAGTTAGATGCCTATCTCAGTCTGGGAATCACAAATCCAACGTCTTGCACTTAACAGACAGTATATTCTTCCTCCAGATGCAGACGATGAGCTGCTTTTTTCTTTTCTCTCTCCCTGTGAAAGGGTAGCTGCTGGTGAGTCTCTCCTCACTCTGCAATACTTTGGAAGTTGGAACATTTGTCAAGAAACGAGAGAGCTGAGTTACACGTCTGATTAGGAGTTTCAGACTGGAAGACCAGTCTGCTTCCCAGGATAGGGCCCTAATCGTCAAACAGCGGGCTAGGCTACTATGCAGGCAGTTTTTATACCTCCCTCCAGCTGCTGATTCTTCCAGCCTCAGACAGCCAGGGCAGGCCTGACACTGCTGTTACAAGTTTGGACAAAGACAGGGGAATCAACTTTTCTTCTTTCGTTAGATGAGAAAAAGATTCAGATGGACAAACTCTTAATTACTACAGATTTGTTTAACTATTTACTGTTACAGCTTCTAGAATTGCTTAAGTAGGCTCCTCTGAGTACAAATTTTCTCTTCTGTTCCCACGGTGCATCTCTGAGTAGATGAAAACAAGCGTGCTTATTGTGAGGCTAGAGACAGCTGATGAACGAGCTGGCCTTGAGGCAGCGCGCACAAAATTCTGCGTTTAATCCTTCCCAGGTAAACGGCAAAGGTAAAATGAAGACAAGCTATGTAAGGAAATAAAACAAAAAAAAAGAGTCCACAGGCAGAAAACAAGCCTTTCTGGCGCTGGACACAGCACGAGCAGTGCAATGAAGGGAAGACGTTAGCCTCCGGCCTTCTCCTGAAACGAAACGAGGGGTACCTGCACCTCAACCCTCAGCGAGGTGGGAGGTTGCTGCTCCCAGGCGCGTTCGGGGAAGCTGCGACAGGGCCAGGCGAAAGGTGGCAGCAGCGAGTCGCTCTGCAACCCGACGGCGACGGCGGCGGCGGCCCTTACCGCTACCCAGCCGGCTAAATCCGCCTGCAGATACACCTTTCATATCCACAGCTGTTCATAAAGCGCCTGCTATGATTTATTCAGCCAACTACGCGGCGGTTTGGTAGCGAAACGGAGGAGGTGAGATTCCCTGAGAGGATGNGGGGCGCGGGTCTCCTCCCTGCGGAGCGGGTGGCGGGGCCCTGGGTTGAGGCGGGCAAATAACCGACTGCAGGCGCCTCGGCCGAGTAAACGGCTTTCCCGGTTGCTACGCTGATGTTCAGACGGCCGCGAGCGTGAATTAGCAGTCATTACCCTAGGCAGCAACAACAAAAAACCCCCACATTGGTGTTTTTCCTCAGATACCAAAACTCCGCGCAGCAAGTTAAAAGGCCCCAGTGGAACGGCAACTTCCAGGTGAGTGCTGTAATTGCGTTTCACGCAAGTTTCTCAGTAAAGGGTTAAGCGCGCATAGGAGTAAACACGACTTCCATATCCCCTCCCCTCTTTGCCCGCAAGACGACTTCTGAAAAGATGGTAGATTTGCCACCGAGGTTTCCCAAGGACGGGGAGAGAGAACCGAGGGAGAAGCTCTTGCTTCCCTGTTGCTTTTACTGTTCTGGCTGGCAGACCTCAACTTCCCGTCACCCAGCCTCAGGCGGCGGGAGCCGCTCTCCCTGCCGGGGGCCGCTGCCCACCGGCCCCTCTGCCCCCGCCCCGGGGCGC
>WAAD01032159.1:35007-68523 GCA_013389945.1 Fregata magnificens | reverse complement strand
CTGTACTAGGTTCCTTCTCCATGAGAAGTTTAAAGAACAAAACCAGAACTTGCTTTTACAAGAATAATGAAGCTGTACAAAGTATCAATGAATACCCTGCTGCTGGTCCCTTACTACAGCATTAATGCTGCTACCTCAACACAGAGTGTATAAGGAATGGTATTAAACTAATTTGTGAGCAAGAGTCTGTTGCTATTGTTTCATCAGGTACTAAGAGAGAGAACTGGACAGACAGTTTCTCTTCAAGCCTTGTTGTGGGACCAGTAATAGTTTCTTTCCAATCCTTTCCTTCTTTTGTTTCAAGCAAAAAGAAGCAGTCTCAGTTTGAGCAGGAAGATAAGGGACAAATGTTTGAATTTCCTATATCCATAGGTTGGTTTCTTCAAATAGGGGTCAAGTTGATGTTGAAGTAATTAAAAAATCTTTCAGCAAAATAATTAGCATAGGTAAGCCCTAGAATATTTGGGCAATCTCTAAGCATCTCAAATCTCTCACTTTCACAAAACATTATATACTATTCTAATTTTTGTTTGTCTTAAAAATACCTCAGAGCTTTTAAGATGATTTCTCAAAAGTGGTCTTTTTTGACATCATTTTTGTTGACATTCATTTTGTAAGGAGAAGCAAACAAACAAACAAACCACAAAAGAAGCAAAAAGGAAACAAAAGGGGAAGGGGCCAAGGTGGCTGAGCACCCTAGGCTTTGACTCAGTGGATCAGAGGTAACCATAGACTTTTCTTTGCACTTTGTATATTGGGTTGAAGTTGCCTTTATCACTTTTTGTGTTTAGAATAAAGTAAAATATCTCAACAAATATAGGTAGTGACTTTGGTGGTAAGAATGTATAATGATGGTTTTGGCCATATTATGGATTGTATTTATTTTTCTGGAATAATTTACAGGTAGTAATATAATACACAATCAAAAATACATTTAATGCAGTATTAATTTGAAAAATAAAATGTGTTAAACTTAACAAATTCCATGAAACGTTAGCTGTAGCTTTTGTAGCTGCTGCTATTTCAGTTAAAAGAATAATTTTAAAAAGGTTTCTTGAGCAAAATTAATTTAATTTATTGGAGAAATCTAATTTTCACAACTCATTCATTTATATACTTGTAGTCGGCCTTGATAGGATGGTCTGTTGAAATGTACAGTGAATTTTAGAACATCTGCCCTTTAATTATTCTAAATATCGCTGTTCTAAATGCATGTACGTAAGGTGATTACTCTTTATGTTTTTATACATTTCTATTCTAGGAGCTGCTCAAAGCATGTTTCCTGGTTTTCGCTGGGATAGAGTTATTTTTCTTCCTAGTAGCTGGTATAGTGCTGTGTTTTGGATTTAGGATGAGATTAATGTTGATAATGCACTGATGTTCTAGTTGTTGCTGAGTAGTCAAGGCCTTTTCTGCTCCTCACCCCACCCCAGCAGCAAGGAGGCTGGGGGTGCACGAGAAGTTGGGAGGGGACACAGCTGGGACAGCTGACCCCAACTC
Organism: Fregata magnificens; assembly: GCA_013389945.1. Classification (NCBI taxonomy): domain Eukaryota; kingdom Metazoa; phylum Chordata; class Aves; order Suliformes; family Fregatidae; genus Fregata; species Fregata magnificens. Next base: position 67,023 of record WAAD01032159.1, on the reverse strand, counting down.
GCCAAAGGGATATTCCACGCCATATGACGTCATGCTCAGCATATAAAGCTGGGGGAAGAAGAAGGAAGGGGGGGACGTTTGGAGTGATGGCGTTTGTCTTCCCAAGTAACTGTTACGCGGGATGGAGCCCTACTTTCCTGGAGATGGCTGAAGACCTGCCTGCCGATGGGAAGGAGTGAATGAATCCCTTGTTTTGCTTTGCTTGTGTGAGCGGCTTTTGCTTTGCCTATTAAACTGTCTTTATCTCAACCCACGAGTTTTCTCACTTTTACTCTTCCGATTCTTTCCTCATCCCACTGGGGGTGAGTGAGTGAGCGGCCGTGTGGTGTTCAGTTGCTGGCGAGGGTTAAACCATGACAGCATGTCTTTGTTTTTCTCATCCATTGTTCCTCTAGGTTGTCAGGTTACAATCAGCAAGACTTTTGTGTAGTTAACAAACGGCTTATGCCTCAGAAGGGTAAATACAATGTGAATGACAATGGTATTTCCTACAGATATAGTCTGAAGAGAAATTTCAGTTTAAAACCCGTAGTTTTTAGGAGATAAGTTTGTTTACCGGTATACGTGGATATAGCAGAGTACATTATCTCCTTTATCCATGGTAGAGATAATTTTTTTTTTAATTGTGTGCTCAGAGGTTGGATAGACTTTGAATCTTTTTTCTTTTTTTTTTTTTTTTTTTTTTTTTTTTTTTTCCTTGCCTTCTTCCAATAGACTGTTCCACAGCTGAGCACCCTCCCCTGACATCAGTCAGTCTCCCGCTCTCAGGAGCTTTGCTCTAGGCTTCATTACCTGTGTTTTCAGCTACTAGCTGGCTTGTTTTGGATACTGCTTTTTGCTGAGTTAAGGCACAGGCTGTTGTTAGCGACAGAGAACCAGAGCTCACTCCTCATGGCTGTGGTAACATGAAATTCCGTGGCATCTCATTATTGGTCTGTGACTACATCAAGCTCCCTCAGGATGGTTCCAGTAGGGCTTTTCCTTTTATTCTGGGGTGGACTCTGTTACAGATGCAAGAATGTATCTGGTCAAATGCTAATAAACAGCTGACTTGGGCTTCAGAATTAGCTTGTAGGCAACAGTATATTTGCTCGCTGAAGGGTGGAGGAGTTTGTACTGACCTACTTTATCATGGCATCTGCCCATCACCCACATTAAAAATTCTACTTCTGTACTAGCTGTAGGAGATTTAAAGTCTCAATTAATTATCTTTGAAAGGTCATGGTGATCAGGGGAAGTCCCTGAGGACTGGAGGAAAGCGAACATCATTCCTGCCTTCAGGAAGGATGATCTGGGGAACTACAGGCCAGTCAGCCTCACCTCAGTCCCTGGGAAGGTGATGGAGCAAATCCTCCTGTAAATAATTTCCAAACATATGAAAGACAAGAAGGTGATTGGGAGTAGTAAGCATCGATTTGTGAAAGGAGAAGACATGCCTGACCAGCCTGATAGCCTTCTAGGATGAGATGACTGTGGTGGATGAAGGGAGAGCAGTGAGTGTCATTTATTATGACTTTATGGGAGACTTTTGGCAGTCTCCCATAACATCCTCATAGTTATGAGGATTGAATCGTTGGAAGTAGGGATTAGATAAATAGACAGTGACGTGGACTGAAAACTGGCTGAACTACTGGGCTCAAAGGGTTGTGGTCAGCAGCATGAAGTCCAGCTGTAGGCCAGTCACTAATGGTGTACCCCAGGGATCAAGACTGTGTCCTGTATTGTTTAACATCTTTGTTCGTGATCTGGGTGATGGGACAGAGTTACACTGAGCAAGTTTGCAGATGATACGAAACTGGGAGGAGTGGCTGATATGCCAGAGGATTGGGCTGCCATTCAGAGAGATGTTAACAGCTTGGAGGAAAGAGCTGACAGGAACCTTGTGAAGATCAACCAAGGCAAAATACCAAGTTCTGCACCTGGGTTGGAATAACATCTTGCACCAGTACATGCTGGGGCCAACTGGCTGGAAAGCAGCTTCGCAGAGAACGATCTGGGGTTCCTGGTGGACAAGTTGGACATGAGCCAGCAGTGTGCGCTCATGGCAAAGGCCAAACAGCCTCCTGAGCTGCATTTGGAAAAGCATCACCATGAAGTGGAGGGAAGTGACTCTTCCCTTCTACACAGCACTGATGAGGCCACATCTGGAGAGCTGTGCACAGTTCTGCTGCATTTCTAGATTATTCACCTCTGTTCTTTGACTTCTGCTTTGGCAAATGCATTGTCTCAGAGAAATTCAGATATTAGTGGGCTGTAATATCAGTTTAACTGTTACTTAACGTTGAATGAGGAATAAGGCTTTAAACTGGGAATGGAAACTGTTTCGGACCAGGGAAGAGTCTTGGGTTTGGGCCTGATCTCTTCCCACTGACACTTGCTTTTAACACAGTAGGCAACTGGTTTCTCTGCAAACAGGAGCCTGCGTGTGGTCTTCAGATTGAACATTGGATATGTTAATCATATCAGGGATGTCAGTTGCATTGTGGCTTGTCCAGTGTGCAGGAGAAAGTTTCTTGGCAGGCAGATGGCAGATGAATGTTCTGATGCTGCCTGAGATCTTAGACGTAACAGGAGGTAAAGGAGCTCAGAGCTTTACAGGGTTTCTAGTAGGGCCCGTATGCCTGCAGCAAGGGTGTCTGTGTAGCATCATTCAGCCTTGCCTGAGACCAACCCTTCTATATTCAAGAGCTAGTCTCCTGAAATTCAAAATTCACAGTAGCTAGAGCTGGATCCCTCAGGAGCCATCATCAAGATATTTCAAGAGTCTCATTACAATTTTCTCCAAAGCAGACGCTGTGTGATTTTGTTAGCAATTGGTCTTCATTTCATTTCACCAGTCACTGATATGGCAGTCTACTTTGAATAAAGTGATGTGTATGTCTCAAATTACTCTGACACTGGAACTGGAGAAGTATATGTAACATGCTCCCCTTTTTCTGTTGCTCCTGGGGTACCCTGGGCACTCTCATCCATGTGGTTTTTATTAGCTTTCTCAAGAAAAAGAAGGAGCAATGTTTGCGACAAAAGACCAGTGGTCTCGGAGTCAGAAAGCTTGGGATTAATGGCTTGCCATTTCGAACGATCCTAAAAATAAATGCTTCACAGTTGGAATTTACATTTTTTGTGATATTATTGATGATAGGAAATGCCTCTTTAATATTCAGATTGTAAAATGTTTTTTTTTTTCCCCATAATGAAGCATCTTAAATGAGCTATTGTTTCCTGCTTTGGCTGGAGGAGGTTGCTTAAACCTGCACCACTGCTTGAAAGACTCTGTATTTTCGGACTTATGGGGTGATGATAGCAGAAAATTAATGCTCAATGTTTGGGCACATTTGTCTTAGACCTGGGGAGCAAGACCTACTGAGATCTGAACAGGTAGTTCCTCATTATATAATATAGGAAGTTGCATCCTAACACCAACTTGATCAAAAAGTCAGAAGGCATAGAGTAGTTTTGTAGTAGAAAGTCCTTTTCCCCTTCAAACTTTGTATGGGCAGGGCTTGGGGGGAATGGAGAAGAAGTGGCTGGACAAGTGACGACAGATTGAATGATTAACACTGCTTTTATTTTACATGAATAAAATTTAAATTCTACTCTCTTAAAAAAAATCTGTTTGACACTAAAGGTTAGGAATACAGTTTTACAGTCTTGCATAGATGGATGATCTGTTATTTTGCTAGCTGTCTTTGGGTTTGGTTAATTTTTATGAAGCTCCAGAGCTGTGATGGAAATTAGATTCCTCTGTCTTTTAACAGGGTAGTACTAGTTGTGATGTGTTTTTTCTAGTTGTTGTTCCTATAGACTCACAAGTCCTGGGCTGATTGAATGAGATGAGCAATCCAATCACACAGAATGAAACCAGAATTGATCCTCTAATGTGCTGGTTTTCCATTCTTGCATGAGCCTTTTTGTACCAGTCTGCATTGGTTACAGGCTGGAGTTTTGGATCGGAAGGTCTCCCAAATTTTACCATAATTATCTATCTTCAGAGTTGTTTCTCTGTGGGAGTAAAACCTCTAGAGGGTGCCAAAAAACTGGTTTTGGTTAAAGAAGCTGTTAGGTCCTGTACTACTAATGTCAGAAGTGCAGGTCAAAGTTCGGTTCCTGAAAGCTCTTCCTGCTCACGGTAACTCAGGTGCCCTAGAAATGCCTGCTCCTTTAATTTTGGTTATGAAGTCTTTCTACTGCGATGATAGCCTTTTTTGTAGCGGGTTTTTTTATACTAGGCACTAACTGTGTGACTGACAGGATTCGTATTGGATTTTTTTTTTTTTTAAACATACTTAATCTTTATTCATAATTTCTTCAGATGGGAAGAATACATGATGTTTCTAATGTCGCACAGAGCATACACTAAGATAAATACTGTTTCTTTGACCAAGGCTTCCTCTAGAACAGCAGGGTCTACAGATTATAGATTTTCCCATTCCTTTGTAACTCTTAATCTTGCCCAACATTGTGCCCTTCCCTGTTACCAGGTTTTCAAAAGCCCCAGCTAGCTTTAGGCACACACGGCATTTAAAACAAACAAAAAAAAGGGAGGGAGGGAGGGGAGATGTTCAATAGTGGAGGCAGGTATAGGGTAGAAGCTCCAGGAACAGGTTCTCTAAATAGTTACTCCTAATTGACTTCTTGATATGTAACCACATTTCAGGAGAAACTAGGCCAGAATTTTTTAAGAAGCACTGTTTAATAGCAGTTAAACATGTACAACATGACAAACTGTTGCTAGCTGGACTATATATCAAGCAGTGTCACTGCCAATCACCTGCAGCTAATGGTGAAGAGGACACTATCAGAAGCACTAGGTTTTAGAGGGCTAGTAATTGCTCCTGCTGCACCTTGTCAGAGGGCAAAATTTGCTTTGTTTCTTGTCTTTCTCCATATAGGTGAGCCGAAAATACCTGGATATGTTAATGTATTTGTAGTTTGAAATATTTCTAGGAATTCTTCTCAGCTGTAGCCTTGCACACAACCTCAACAGACTTAAAGTGGTTGTAGACAGTAATGATGCGTATCCTTAAAAATAAGGTGGTATATCAAAGTTGGAGTCATCAGCACAGATTAAAAATTGGGGAAGAAGGTTCTTAGAGGTTTTGTAGGTATTTGGAAGCTTCTGCTATAACATATCATTGTTTGGGGGTTTTGTATATGACCTAGGACCGTTTTCCCCCACCCCTTCAAGGTATGAGAATTCTTTGTATCTTTATATTCTGCTCAACACAATCAAATCCTGTTCATATTTACTCTCAAAATTCTGTTGATATCAGTGGGACTATTTACATGAGTAAAACCAGTGGGATTTGTCCCAAATTATAGAATTGCCTAATGAATTTAATAATTTATATGTATTAACAGAGCATTTATAGTGGTTCATGATCAAGATCAATATTTAGTCTATAGAAATCGTATTGTGTATAAATTACATGACCTGCCTAAAGAGGACTTTAAGAACATTGCAAAATCAGGTGCCTGAAAAAAACTTGTCTAAAAAAACCCCTAGTATATATTCTTAACTGGTGATGCGGATTTTGAATAGAGTGCTGGGGAAATGTGGTGAAAATGGCGAGAGAAGGCTAGCTAAAGAGAAAAAGGTTGTCCCAGTAAATATAGACTTGTTAGTATGGCAAGACTAATGGAATCAATCGGTTTTACCAAAAAATTAAGATATTTTTATTTATGCAGTTAGTCCTGAGAGTGCAGAGAAAATCTGATGTCATTTCTACGAAAGAGCAAAAGCTTGGAGATTAGGAAAAAGGAAGGGGAGATGAATCTGTTCCAAACAAAATTACGTGGTATGCATTGGATTAAAAATTAGTTGAATGATCTCAAGTAACTGTGAGTTTAAGGATCCTTACCCTTCAGTGCAATCAGCTGAGACACTGCGAGTGTATTGAGAAGGGTCTTACTGGAGTGAATCATGATCTAGAAAACACACCTGCAGGAGATGATAAAGAAGCTTAAGCTATCTTCTTTTGCCAGCTGAAGGGGGTAAATTGATTGCAGTCTGTTAGTACCTCACAGGGAAGTGATTTCTGATGGAGGGCTTTTTAATTTTGTAGGAAATAAAACAATGAGAGTTGGAGTTGGTGGCTAGGATTAAACAGATTGATTTTTAGAAATTAGTTTAGACTTTTAATACTGGTTGCAGTTCATCATGGAAATAAAACTATCAAATGACAGTAGTCTTCATATATTTACTTGAAGGCTATATATATATTTAAAATACATAAATAGGTTGGTCAACTATTCTGTTGTGGCTATCAGATCAAATGGTAGTATTTTGTGGCCTTACATCCATGAATTCATTACTGAACTGAGGCATTTCAGAGGTTATTATTTGAATTGTTCTCAGTTGCTCACTAATGTTTCATGTACTAGTTGTATATTCTGTCCTTTCTTTTAATATAACACTTGAAGCTAATTTATTTCTAGTTACGTTACCACTGGTTACATTATTGATGGTATTACTTATATTACCGCTGGTTCTGGGACAATTCCAAGAGAATCGTATAGATACAGTACACCCTGTTTTAATTTCTTGCATTCCTTGATGCTGGAATGTAAGAAACTCATCAAATTTAAAATCATGAACAAAATGTCATGTGCAGCGCTAAGGACCTGGTTCTTTCTCCATCCAAAATTCAAGAACTATCTGAATTCCGTCTTGCTTCTAAATACTCCTCAAAACTAGCACCAGAAGGCAAATTGTAGCATTTCATTGCCTTTTCTGGTTGCTTCTAGGTTTTTACTTCTGCCTGCTTTTTAACGGTGTAAAAGGGAGACTGTGGGTTAAATAGGATCCTTGCTAATATACAATAAAAGGTACTCAAGTATGCTTTTGATGATGTGCTGTTTTGGTCTTTCATTTGTCTATTTGTTTTGAGATCTGTCTTAGAATACTAATGGTCATAGATGTCTGTTCCAAATTTTAGCTAATTTACTTATTGCATAATTAATGTAGTAAGAGTTTGTTTAGAAAGGAGACTAAAGAAGCATAACTGGTAACGGAACTTGCTGAAGCTGGAGTTAGTTTTTTCTCTACTAGAGTTGTTCACTAAGCTACAGAGGTGAATTTCTTCATAGTGTGTGTATAATGTCACCAAATAAAGACTGAGGAAAATAGGAAGACAGAACTTGGTGTCAAATAATGGTTTTTTTCTGTAATAAATGTTTGTGATGACTTTCTAAAATAATTCAACTATTTCAGTGAGGTAGCCCTAAAATGATGCCATTGTGTTCAGATACGGGTGCAAGCACCTCTGCACCTTAGCGTAAGGATTACTCCTTATATAATGCTTTCCTGTCACGATAACTTCAGAACTTGTTTCTAAACCTGGCTTTACAATCAGTACAGGCTTAGTAAGTATTTTGGTACTTGGCAATACCTGAATATCCAAATACTTAAAGTGGCACTTAGTTTCTTAATAATAACATAAACAACTAATGTTATGAGGCTTAAGCTCTTCCATGCATCAGTACAGTGTAGGCTTGGACAACTGTGTAGAACACGGGTTTCGAACAGCTTTAAAATGTGGTGATACTTGGTTTTGCAATTTAAGAGTAAGTGTGTCTCTTCTGCAGCTACGACCACTTATCTGACTGGCATGTCTGAAAATCAGGTGTGCTTCTCAGGTGTGCTAATTAAACTTTATTAATTTTAAATGTCTTAACTATGTTATGAAGAGCAAGACAGTGTTTGTTTATGTTTTAAAGAGGGGGAAAAAAAAAAGTGATTGATATTTCTAGTTTGTTCCCCAAATCCATTACTTAAGAAATAAAGATCACTTTCTCAGATTGCAGTAAAAACTACAGACAACTTCTATTAAATCCAGCTGTTACAGACTAGCAAGGAGCTTTTGGTTTTTACAACCTAGACACCTACAAGTTAAACTTTCATTCTTGGGTTTTAAGGTTTCTCTTTTCCGAGCCTTGATGTGTCTCATATAGTATACCACTGCATTTTTATTTCTTGAGGATAGATAATTATGTTTAGGGTAATCTGTATCAATTTTGATACACAGAGATAGATTTATTAGCAATACAAAGTGATCGCTCGCTCTCTATCATGAATGTCTGCCATATCAGTCTAGCGTTAAATCCTTATACCCTGGCATGCTACTCTTGGTCATTCTGGTTAATAGGTAATATTTTGTATCTACCTTCTAGTCCATTCCCAGTGTTTATATCCAGCTGTGATTATTTTGTTGTTTGTCAAGAGTGAGTCTTGTTACTTTTTTATTTTTTATTGGCAGGAAGCTACGGTCAGATACGCATCATGATGTCATTTACCTGTGTGTGAGGAAGAACAATCTAAATCTCCAAGGTAGTGAAGAAGGCCCCGGAATTATAAACTCTAGTTGGTGTCTGTGTGGGAAATACTTGTGAGGCTTCTGTGGGTTTTTTGTGTTTGGTTATTTTTTTCTCTTTTAAGATTTTTGACATGGGGATTGAAATCGAAGAACTTGAATTACGAGTGTAATAGTGAACTCAGTTTATACTAATTTAATTTTTTTTTAGTATTTTATTATAGTACATTATTTAATTAGTAATATGACAGTAAGATTTTTAGAGTATAATAAAATATATATACAGTGTTTATAGTTTCTTATCACACTTAAGGTGGAGACATTTTAATTTTACAAAATTCCCCACAAATGTTTTCTTTGACAAGGTAACTTCTTGTGATTTTCTTTAGTAAATACCTCGTCAAAGGAAACTTTTGTGGGAATTTAGTAAAATTTCAGTGGTTAGAAATGTTTCTTGGGAAATTATAGTACCTGTTACGAATAACAGGGAGCTTGTAAGCAACATAATTTTGTAACTTGTAGTGTTGCATTTTATTGCTTCTTAAATTAAGGAAACACGTGGGCCCTTTGAGTGCCTGTGTCCAGCTCATTCCAAGACAGCACGCGTTAGTCTTTAAAATCCTACTTTCCCCCAAAATGTAATGGCAATTGGTGATTATGTTTTCTCTGAAGAGTAATGGCCAATGTAACCTAAGCACCTTTAAATGATGCAGAAATGATTTGTTATATGATGATATGTAGTTTAGAACAAGGTAATTCTTGTAAGAGCGTAATGACCAAAACTGTCACTTTTTTGTGGTTTTTAATCATTTACACTTGTAAATTGAAATGGATCAGATAATAATGAGGCTTCAGTATTTTTTCCTCAATTATAGTAGTGACAGCTCTTCAGTGAACTAGGAGTTCAGAAATAGAGCGTCTCATAACTAATTGAGAGAGAAATGCACGTGCAAGTAGAAAATGATTCTGGTGCTTATTTTTATACTCAGTGTTTTAACAGCTGCATATTTCAATTATGTGTGGCTAATTAGAAGCCTGGCTTAAAGGCAGTACTGCTTCTGGGGTTCTAAAAAGTACACTGGGCTATTTATCACAAGAATAAAGTTCTGAGTTGATTTTCACTCTGGACTTCTATACTGCAAACAGTGTTTCGGCACACAAGTGCTCCATGTTTGCCTGGAGAGATGTGGCATTGCCTTCAGTTGTATTTTGGTGGGGTTTTTGGCTTCTTTTTTTCCGTAGGATTTTTTTCAGGGGATGCTAACACGGTCCTGTAATCCCTCTATTTGGATTGTCAAGCTGTTGGACTCTTAAAATAGACTCTTTATCTGTGGATTACTTTTTTTTTTCTTAGTAGCAATATATGCACCCAAATATTTGTTTCAGAGAATTTGGAAGAAACTATGCCTGTGGTCTCCTTCTGCTTGCTCCAGGCAGAAGCGGAGTCTCAAAGTCTAGAAGTAATTTCCATTGTTTTCTGAAGGGCTCTGTGCTGGTGGACCTTGAGCGGCTACCTGCTGGTCAAAAAGTGAAGCTCGTCTTTTCTCTGTTGCCTCTTGCACTATTCTCTGAGGTTTTTGGGTAAAGCATCAAAGCTTCTCTCTTAAGCAGTGGATAAATCGTGAAGTCATTTAAATGGTGTGCAGCTTTCCTTGAGCCAGTTTGGGCTTTGCCAAGAGAGATGTGGTTTTTATTCTGCTGTTGGGCAGTGTGGTTTGGATGAGTAGTGTCTTCTGAAAGGTGCAAGGACCAGCTTTGCACCATGGTCTGGGTCTGGAACTGTCACTCTGCGGGGGGAAGCTGCTGTGTTGAAGATAAGGCTTTCAGAAAGGGGAACTGAAGATGCTTTCTTGATTTATAGAAATCATGCTTGAAAGAGCAATTGCAATGTCAGGTGAAATAAATAGCATTATGTAAGGGGTCTTGAAACATTCCCAAGCTGAAGTAATCAGGACAAGATTCAGTCCAGTTTGCTGACAGTTTGCTTTCTGCACCCTTCCTTATGGTAAATCTGTTAAAATTCATTCTGATTTTAACAGAGGAGTTAGTGGAATTAGTGATTACCTGCTAGTGTTACAAGACTAGCTTTACCTCAGAGTGAAATGGTATGTCTAACAATTTCATACAAGTAAAATATGCATCTTCCAAAAATACCCTTGTGAGGGTGTGAGTTTAGTTTTTTGGGTTTTGGGGTTTTTTTTTTTTTTTTTTTTTTTTTTTTTTTTTTAAACTGGTGAAATTTNTTTTTTTTTTTTTTTTTTTTTTTTTTTTTGAAACTGGTGAAATATATTGACTTATGGAAAACATGAAACGGTATATTGTCAGCATTCAGAAACATAGTAGAAAGTTCAGGAAGGAGCACATTAGACACTATAAAAAGTACTCTGAATTCTGTTCAAGGCTGTTTAAATTGTTAGTTCTAAATAAACACCCATTAATAGTTGGCTATTAGTCTAAGTTCAGACTAGTTCAGAAAGGCATTTTAGCTCTATTAGGGTGGGGGTTTTGGGGTGTTTTTTGTGTGGAGTTTGGTTTGGTTTGGGTTGGTTGGTTGTTTTTAGCTTAGTGTATGAAAAACTGCTTCTGTCTTCAGAATAATTAATGCTTATGTTTTTGGTGCCCGAAGACACGTAATTCCACATAGGCACTTGCTGTGTGCAGTTGCAAAGAGCCATCGCATCTTCTGTTTTTTTTTTTTTTTTTTTCCCCAGACTTGTTAAGACTATCTCTTCTTTGAGTGGATTAAGAACAGGCAATAACTCACAAAAAGGCTACAGAAATGCTCAAGAGGAGAACAAAAGAACAAAGCCAGACTGAAACATGATGTGAAATGATGTTGGTAGAACTTTATTTTCACTTCTAGAATCCTGCTTATGCACAGATAACCATTGACTTCAAGGGGGAAACTTGATAAACATGGACAGAATCAGGTCCACAAGCACTAACATCCTTTTTCAACTAAGCATAAAATACAGTTTCTCCCAGCTGTTTGAAACGTTTTCATTGTCATCTTTTGAACCTGGTTTTGATGTGGATAATTAAAAGATTCATTGCTTGCTTAGCAAATAGGGAAGAATAACTGTTTTACAGTGTTTTTATTGTGCATGGCCAGATGTCACATTATCACGCTGCATTATTTTTCTTTGAGATTAATAGTGCTTTGTCTGTCTCCCAGATGTATGCTAAACACCTGCTATTTAATATCTGTCTAGGTCATTGTTATAGGGAGTCTCTTCACTATGTGTATGCTGTAAGGATATCTCCTGTAAAATGGCTTTGCTCCATTTTATGCTGCTTCTGTTTTGGCATCTAGAGGATATACGTGTCGGTCCATGGAAGTGCAGGAAAAGTTCTTAGCTCTCTTCTCTCTTTTCTGGCAGTGAGAGGGCTTTTCTGTGTTTTGAAGCCCACGTTTACAGTGGATGTGAGTGCAGAAGCCTCTTCCCGGTTTGGCCAAAGCCTCTGTGCCAATGCAGACATCAGGATGGAGAGTAACAGGTCTGTCTCTTCCACCTCCTAGTCCTGTCAGAGGAAAAGAGAGGTGCAAATTTATTTCGCTATCCCTTTATCCTGTGTGTGGCGTTTCTGGCATCCATTTAGCTCGTGAATAACTGCACCGCTTGTTTCAGATGCTCCTCACAGGGTCTTGCCAACAGCAGCGCTGTGAAATAAACGTGGTTCATGTGAGGTGTCGTGGCTCCCCACTGGGCTCTCAGTGGCAGCGCTGAGTGATAATAACACGGGCTTTTTGTTTTCACTCTGCTGCGGTTTAACAAGCCCATGCATAACGGTGGAGATTAATTCAGCTTTCCGTCTGCCGACTTGGGACAGCATTACAGCACTTTGCATTAGGAAGCTTAGGTTTGCTATTATAATGATGTAGTAGGATTTATTATTATTATTATTATATTTTACTAATAATTTGGCACAGGAAAGCTGTCAGGCTGCTTGGCTTGCTTTGGGAGGCTCTACCCCTCGATAATTAGCAAAGTAAAATGTAAATTTAGGAACCTCTTTGTGCTGTGTAGTCTGATCAGTGTAAGTGTGTTGTCTGATTCCTACCAGGAGAATGTCTGCTTATGGTGGTGGTGCTAGTGATAATTCCAAACTGAGTAGGGTTTGACAATAAAAAGGTAGTCCTGCAGATCAGCCACATTTGCTTAATTTAAGCATTCCTGCGGATGTTGCTTTTCTAAGTAGCGAGGGTATGTGTGCTGTTGCTGGTCCTTTACTGAGAAAAGATACAGCCTTTTTTGTCTCTCCTCACAGAAATTCCATCTGTTGCTTCTCCACCCTGGGCAGGGTGACGGGCTCTGTGGTCTCCTCTGTGTGTGGGATCACTAGAACTGCTGCTGCTGGTTTAGAGGAGGTCTTCCTCTTCCGGCTTCCCACATTGGTTTTTAAGGTTTCAAGACATGTTGCATCCGTGTCCTTATCTCATGGCGTTTTCTTGCAGCATATTTCCCTCCTCAGTAGGAGGAAGGGTACAAAAGAAAAAAGCATCTGCAGGATTTTTGGTGCTGTTAGTGGATGTCTCACTGTACAGTGGCTTCTTCATTTTTAATGTGCTTTTGATTGACCAAAAATCATCATCTTCAGGCATTTCAAGATCTGGTCTGTTTCAGACCATCTGAAGAAGATCCCTCATGAACCAGGATCTGTTCAACCCTGTTCTTCTCAAGTACCTCAACTATAGAGGGCAAGAAAGTCACATGAAAAGGATTTTGTTTCCCGCTGTGGCCTGTGTTGTACTGGTAATGCTGCTGTTGCAGCACTTCACTCTTCCTGCCCTCGTTCTGGGGGCTCGATCACAGCGTCTGTCTCCTGTTATGAAAGATGAAAATTCTCCTGCTTGGTATGAAGTTGTGGAAGAAAATGCCTAAATCTCCTATTCTGCAGCACTGTATAAAGATGGAATCTTATTTTCAATGATACTGTGAGATCTGCTGAGCTGTGATGCTCCTGCAATATAATTAGTTCCAGTTTATTTTAATGCTGTAGTCTAATGTCCAGAGCCCAGATTACCTGCCTTTGCAATGAAATGAAAAAGATGGGGTGAAAGATCCATGTGCAGATCTGAGATGTACGGACAGGTCTGCTTACCTCCTTCCATAAAATGCTTTCATAATTGCTGTGGAAATGCAGTGTAAAAGTTAGGTATTTGCTCTCGCTGATGAAGCTGGCATTTGTGTTTGCTATGGTGTAGTTTATTGGGTTTGTTAATTAGTTTTAATATGTGATTGAGGCTGCTTCTGGTACCTACAAGTAGACAGGGACTGAAGTTGCCAAAAATCAGTTGTCGTTGCAGCTGCTTCCACTTTATGGAGAGATGGAGTGTATTTTTTCAGTCTCAGATGAGTGTATCTGTGATGCAGGAACAACACTTGCAGATCAATGCCAACTATTTGTCATTTGCATCCAGTTCAGACACCGTTCAGAAGTCAGTTAAAATTAGTCAAAATTAGTTCCTAAATGTTAAATTGAAACGCGTCCTTTCATTTAATGTCATATTTATCTTGAAGTTTGAGGAAGAGCATGAAGTTGCACGTTACTACAGGGCTTTACTAAGCTTCTGCAGCTAATTTTTGGAAAATAGAAATTACTCCATCTGCTTGCTGTTATTTAGAAATGTGTGATTTCTCAGGTGTCTAGGTGACAGAGCCAAGCTGTTTTGGTGTGCACAGCGTGAACTCACATTCAAATGTCAATATAAATTTTCAAGTATACCTTTAAATAAATTCACTCATTCTCAACCTTCAGCCTTTCATAAATTGAAATGATCTTTACCAGATATTAACCTATATTTTAGTAAGCTTAAGTATCACAAGTGCTGAAAAGGAATGGAAATTTGTTTTAGGGGCAAACTTTTGAGATGTGGAGATTCTGAAATTTCGATAAAATAGAAGAGTTCAAACATTTTGTTTCAGTAGCAGAGGCATTGTATTTTATGTATGATATGATTTTTAACATGGGGGAAAATCCTTTTGAAATGTTCTATTCTGTGCTTGTGTTTTCAATGTGATGTTTCACTGAGATCCAGATTTTTCCCCCAGTCTAAAAATTAAATCCTGCTTTAGTGTTCCAGGAAATAATTCTTGCCCAAGCAGAGGATCTGTGTTGCAAATAACTTATGATGGTATTTTTTGAAACTCTTTGAGAAGGTGAAGCAAAGGGCTGTAAGGATGGATACTTATCAAAGCAGCAAGCCCACTGATGGTCCATCAATGCAGTCAGGTGCCTTAGCTGGAGTCAGCAAGCAAAGGCCAGCTCTGTGTTTCTGTGTTTTGCTGGGCTTTTTGCTGATGTGAGGAGCTTGGGTTTCTGCTGTAGCTGTGAAATATGCCCTTTTCATATGTTCAGCAGAAAGTCTATGGATCGTATGAATCCTAACTCACTAACATTTTGAAGGCTTTACAAGGACTTGTGGGAAGCACAGGCTCTCTGCTGGGTCTGTTGGCTGAGGTGTATTTCACTGTAAGTGTGGAAGGTGTCCTTAAATTAATAATTTTTTTAATGTCATGTTGAAGGATGGAGATATTCGGTGGACACTGGATTCTTTGTGTTTTTATCGCATTGCAAACAAAATAGCAATGTGTTTTAACTGAAGAGAACGTGCCTTTTGCCTTCCTCCCCTGGTAAGCCCCAGTGGTCTGTGCTCTCTTCAGGACGTGACAAAGTGAGCTTTCCACTGAGCTGGTGGTCTCATATGCGAGTTACCCATCTGGTGTATTAGATTACTGCCAGGTTTTGGAAGTACTCTGGCTTGTGACCAGCATTCCGCTTGCATGCCCTGTTCCACTGCCAGTGGTGCTCAAGTGTAAGATGGAAGCACCTTGCTCGCTGGGGAACACCAGGTTCTTGCTGATGGTGGAAGTTGTCTCTGCATGTGATCCTGCAGTTCTGGCACACCCAAAGTAAATCACACCTGCTGTGAGTATGCTGCTACCTACAGTAAACCCAGACACGTTTGACTCTCTGTTTATGCCCATAGGATGAAAGTAGTAAGGAAAACACGTGGAGTTAAAGGAATGTGACTGCATTGACCATGTAGATCTGAGGTGACCAGAGCTTTGATATGCATGTCCCTAGATCTTCCTCTCTTAGGAGGTTCTCAGAGAAGACTGGATGACTTTCACATTAAAAAAGCATCACATTTTACTGGGAGAAAAGACACTTCCTTGGTTTAAAAATGTAAGTGGTGGGCGTAAGACAGGAATAAAAGAGAAGGAGGACTGTGTGTAACTTTTTTGTTCAAGTGTGTCCTGGCAGGGAGACCCCTTATTGCTGGGCTTAGCTGTTGTGGCAGCAGACCGCAGAGCCCGGTCTGATTTTGGGGAAGTTTTTTTTATTTTACAGTCCCAGAAGAAGTACTGTTTGTCATAAGATCTTCAGTATAGGGTGGTAAAGACTGATGGGTCATTATTAAATGTTAACTAATAGTGCTGGATTAGCTCAGATGAGACCTTAGGAGGCTAAGTAAGGAACAAACTTTTTAAAATCTACTGTAAAATGATATATTTAATTTTGTTCTTACTGGGTGGTTTGGTTGTTTTTCTTTTTTTCCTTTGCTGCATTCTTTCCAGTTTCTTCAATTTTTTGTGTGTCTTTCCCTCTTCCTTTTTTTCTGTTTGCAATTGTCCATTTCTTTTTATGGCACCGGTTTATAGAAAGTGGCTGATTATGATACTCAGCATCTGTAAGTAATCGTTCATTGTTCAGATGAAAGAGAGAGCTAATGGAGGAGTGACTGTGTATATACTGCCTAATGATCTCAGGCACTTCAGTTTAATTGTGGGTGTTGCTATTTACTCTGTAAATGTTTAAAAAAAATCAGAAAAATTACCTTATACATTATGGGGATAAAGTGGTCTGCATATTGAGATGGCCATATAATGTTCAGATGTTTAAAAATTAGCATAAAAATACTACAGTATCTTTTGAAATGGCTGATTCAACGACCGGCTTCATCAGCTAGTATGTGCACTGATTGTATGCTGTTTCCATTGTAAACTTCAGAAGAAGTGCTGCTTATTTGCCAGTGATTTCTGTGTCCAGTGGGATCTCGTGGTAAATAAACCTGTGGAACACTGTGATATGGGGGTCATCAAGGCTCTTAACTTTTTTGCTGTGTGCTTAAGCCCACTGTGCACTTCTTATGTTGAAATTTACACAATCATGACTAAAGGAATACCACAATATAATTAGCGAAAATTGTGTTGTGGTATTTTAAGGGTAATTTTACAGTGAACGTAACTCATAAAGCAAATATGAAATCCTGTGAATTAGTTGGTATGTTACATGATCTGTGTACAAAATGTTTTCTCCTTTCTCTTTATTCATTTAAAAAAAAACAAGAAACAAAGAAACTATATTCCTTTATAGCTGTCCAGAAACTTTTATATATGGTTTTAGTTTATAGTGAAGGATTGTGTCTATTTTGATTTTTGTTATTGAGACATTAGCGAGAAGATGAAACAGGCTGACAGCTTTTTTTTTTTTTTCTTTAAATGAGTGTTAAATGGTAGTACAGTAGAAAGCCTTCTTCCCACCCCCAGAACCCCCCTACCCTTGAACCCACCAAATGAATACTACTGGAAGGACCATACAACCTGAACTGTGCTGAAAAATGTTAGATAAACTGTTCTTTATGAGGCAGAGGAGGGGGTAGAGAAGGTATTCTAGGTCAGGATTCTTTTTACCTGGTGTAGAGGGTAAGCCATGCTACACGTAAGATATTTGGCTGAAAAATTCATGTATGTTTAAGCTTGATAAGAGTACTTGCTACTGCTTAGGTTGTATTGTAGTATTACATTCAAAGTTTATAGGACTAATGAATTCAAGCTGTTGCTTCTGATTATGTTTTGACAGGGTTTGTGTGACCTCCTGTCCCCTTCATGAGTTATGAGCAAAATTATTGGAGATCACAGAAAATGAATAAACTTTAGAACTAAAATTCAGGTAGTTTATTTCTCTAAATCTAAACTAATAGAAGTGTCTGCAGTTTTATGGGAGTGTTTGAAGAGAACATGCCATGCATATTTTAGCTGATTTATGGCCAAATATGCACACATCTAGGGAAAAATAAGGACCTTATCCTGTCTATCAAGATTGTACATGCTTCTTAAAAAAAGAAAGGGAAAAAACCTCAACACCCCACCACCCCAACTTATTTACTTTCCTTAATAAATGATGGTATTTCTTGAGCATGTTGGGCTTTACTTTGTATATTATTCATACTGTCACTGTGCCTAGGGCTTCACTAAAGCTAATGAATAAATGCATCAGCTAGCTGCACAAGAAACCAGTTCAGCTAGAAGGCTGATTCTGA
Source organism: Fregata magnificens (assembly GCA_013389945.1). Lineage (NCBI taxonomy): Eukaryota > Metazoa > Chordata > Aves > Suliformes > Fregatidae > Fregata > Fregata magnificens. The sequence goes on along the minus strand of WAAD01032159.1, from coordinate 49,383 downwards.
ATTATATCAAGGAACGCTTGGAAAAGAATCAAGCAAACTGAAATATCTACATAGTTAGGATTGTGAATTTGCAGACGGTGATAAAACTTTTAATATGAAGCTGCTGCTTCCTCCAGTGTGATGCACTGTCCTGCATTTGGCCCTTTACTCCCCTAATGTGAGATGAGAAGCAAAAGCGGCAAAATAAGTAGGCTGCAAGCAGTGAATGCAGTGGGAGTCAGCTTTGTGTGCATGGGATTGTGGAAGTCTCTACTCTCTTGTGCCTGGCTGATATCTTCCTGGAACAAAATAATGGACATTAAAATGCTGTTAAGTCCTATTTCTTCTTATATAAAAGGCTGATTAACTTATTTATATGAGGCATAAGTAACTGGTGATAAACTCATGTAAAAAGTTAGATTTGGAGAGCAAAAAGATTACAAGGCCTTAAAAACTGTAAGTACAAGGAAATGTTTCCTTAGACAGGATTAAAACAGAAAATATGTCCTTACACTTTAGGGTGTCTGCTAAGTACAAAGGATTAGGAAGAAAATTCTGTAAAAGGCTATTTGTTGTGTGCTTACCCACAATGCGTTTTATTTTTCAGAAGATATCCTCTCATAGTCTCCTGTACTAGCCATGGACTGAGAAGGAGCTGGAATAAATCAGTGAGGTCTGGTCCCTCCTATTGCATGTGTAGGGGATTGCAGCAGCAGTCTTAAAGGTGATCTGGTTAGGAATGTATGGACGTGGAAGCACCAGGAGGAATAAGTTACAGGAAAGGGGCTATAGGAATGAACGCGTCTAAATGCAGCTTTTCCCAAGACCCATGTTGAGAGGCAAAGGACAGTGATTAAGCCCTGATGACCCTTGGGATGGAAAGACTGATCGCTGGCAGCTCCTGAAGGCTGCAAGAGGCTTCCTGTGGCTGCTGTCCTGGCAGTAGGAGGGCTCATCCTGGGAGTCCCTTGGCTCCCGAGTCATCACAGGGAGCCCTGGATGGATGCCAGTGACACACTGACCCTGCAGCCTCACTGCTGGGCAGGCTGCTAGACCTGTGCGTTGTGGTGTTGGCGAATATTTGGGTATGAAAGCGAGAGTGTGAGTGAGTGAAGACAGCTTTGTTTGAATACAAAATCACCTTCCTCTCCTATAAGATTTGCTACAGTAACACTGTGATAATGCAGCAACATTTCCGACATGCAGACAGCAATCAGCATCTGCTCCCCGGTGAACCATTGCATACATTTCTCCTGACATAACTAAAGCTTACGGGAGTCTTACGGGGTCTCTGTGGGGTGTTGCATACGTTCTCCACAAATATCCCATCTGTGAGCAGTTAAGTACTGGAAAAACCCTTAAACCAAACAAAACCAAAAAAAACATAAACAGAAAAACCCAATCACCAAGATGTTGTTATGCTTCTTCAGTGCTTTGGTCCTGGAGTGCTGCTTGTGTGCGTGGAGCTCCTTGGTGGGCTTGGGTGGGGTGTGAGGAGGTAGGGGGTCTTACTGGTGTGTGTCTTCCTGCAGGAGACCCTTATGCAGTAGGTATCAGGTCAAAGCAATAACAAAAGTTGTTCATGGTTTTGTTTTAAATGAAGAAAGGAGATGGTTTTGCTATATCTTCCTTGTATGTTTTGAAAAAAGCTTTGGATGACTCCATTCTTTTTATTTGAACAGCTGCATGCTTCTTTAAAAATTAAAGCTGGAGATAAATGATAAACAATCTGGTGTATTTCACAGTCATCTGTGGTCTACTGAATGTGTAACAGTTAATTTCTTGCTCTGTTTTTTCCGTCTCCTGCCATGAGCCAGGTGAATTAATAGGAAAAAAAAATCAGTGGTTTGACTTGCATCCCCTTCCATGATACTCTCTGTAAAACATGCTACTTTTCATACATGGAGAATCCTTGTCTCTGTCACTGCTCACTGTTGGACTCTGGGGAGTCTTTAATTTTTTTACATTTTTAATAAATTATTCTTTAACTTGGGCTCTCATCAGATTTTCTCATCCGCGTGCTCCAGCACATGTGAAGATGCTTTGTTCTGCCAAAACAAGATGTAGTTGGTTGTTCATACTGTGGACACATGGTAGCAGAAGGTTCATAGGTCTGCGCAGAGGTTGTGACAATGCTGTGGTTCCACATCAGTTTGGTTTCCTTAAGAGGTTGTAAAGACTTTCCAGCCCTCGAGTGAGGAATTGTACATTCCTTTCTATCGTGCAGCTCAGAGGTGAAAGATGTGGTACATGCACTGTTACCCAGAACTGCTGAAGTGTGTACTATGGTGTGCACGTTGGCATAGTGAAGAAATCTGGGAGATTGGACACTAACACAGCAATAGTAATAGAAAAGTTGATCCACTGGGATGCCTGTGTAAGCCTCATCTGCGCTGAGGCAGGATATTGTTTTGCATCATAGATCAGTCTAGATTAGTAGAATTTACTGAAGCAAATAGTAGTGGAAAAAATTTCTGTTGCTTATGTGAACTATGAGTTGATTTGATATAAGGAAATTAACTTGAAAGTTCAATTCCAGATAATTCCCTAAAAGTGTTAAATGTATTTCCAGCAGCAATAAACTGATTTATTTATCTGAGTCTAATCATCTGTTCTTTTAGCTGCAGGGGCGTAGACTTGAAATTTTCCTGAGTAGGAGAGAGATCTTTTTAAGTGATTCCATTGGTACATCGTAATGATGCTGAACAAATTCCATTGGCTGAAAGATACTAGGGATAATCCATCCAATAATACATTTATTATGAAGATGTAAAGATTACAAGGTAAATGAATAATTAGCACATTGGCAACCTTACGCAGTCTAAGCTTTTTCTTACTTTCCATGTTTGTTCTTTCAGGTATTCCCATCTTCTTGCCACAAATTAGTATCACATTTTCTTTGAAGTCTTTTAAAATACTGTTTCCTACAACATACGAGGAAGTTACTCCGTCAGGATAATTATTCATTATTTCACCAGGATTCTGAAAGAAGCTGTGTGTTATTTTGGTTAGAACCTGAAGGAGGATGGGGGGAGACAAAGCAGAACTAGTCTTAAGTCGATCAATCGCTTTTCATTTGAACAGAAAAGTTTAGTGTTCATCTGGTTTCCTGCTAGCTGTTGCTATACTAGGAGGACTCATGTTCCAGAGTTAGACTAACTTTAAATAAATAAGTAAAGTGAATGGCTAGTGAGCTCTGGGAAACCTATAGGATTATTAGTAAATGAGATCCTATTTAAAACCATACCCTGGAAACAAAACATATAACCTCAGTATTGGTTGCATTTATTGCTATTTCTTGGTTTATCCTTTTTTGACTTGCTTTGATTCACTGCAAGCTTTTCTAGGAGACTGGCCAACCTGCTGGTGGCATTCAGGGATGGCACAGAATTACCAGTCTATTTCTTTGTTGTTGTGAAGGCTGAAATGTATTTGTTTCAAAATATACCAGGAAAGCTCGACCCCATTGACTAAGTACTTTTTGTTGATGACCACGCTAATGACATGCTTGTCAGTACTAGTCGAATAAGACCAGGGTCCGTACTAGCTCTTTTTTGCCTGTTAGAAAGGTTGGAATTTTTTTTGTCATTTCCTGCATCTCAGTTTCTCTTGCTGAAAAGTGAGCTTCCTTTAGCACAAATCAATATCTTGCACCTCAAAGGACTGCAATATTCTTTTAATATAGTTACTGCAAAAAAAATTTCCATAAAAATTTAAGATTAAGATTTTGCCATTTGTGAATCCTGTTTCTGTTTTTCTTCAGAGATTTCTATTGCAGGATGAAGATGCTAAGCTTTTTCATATTTTTGTGTCTGCAAAACCATGATCCTTCTGTAATATAAATATGTTTAATAAATGAATTTGATAACAAAGACCCAAACTAGTGACTAGGATACTAGTACAAAGAATAAGGAGTCCTATGTTCCTTCGTGAGCACAGTTTTTCTCCTGAAATGCTTTCATAGCAGAAATTATAAATTCAAAAGTTAGTCTTGAAATAAGTATACAAATAACTATAAAATATGGCCATCAAATAATTATAAAATATGGCTGTCAATAGAAAAAACATTTAACATGCATATGGTATTGAAACAATATTGATTTATGCTTTATAATCCACAGCTACTGATGAAATGTTATCCTCGCCCCTCATTTTAGCAGTGACAAAGGCTTGCTTTAGGTTTAGAAAAAAGTCAAGTTTTTACTTTGAAAGCAAAATTAAAAGCTTTTTAATTTTCAGCAGTTGAGAAACTTTATAGTTTAGGTAGAAAAAAATGTTCTCCAAGTAGATGGTCGTACAAGTACTCTATTTTTCTTCGGAAAAGTGCTATGTATTACAGAACTTAGTTTAGAAAGTTACTGACTCAAGAGTTTCGCAATTCTGCTTGCTCCCCCTAAAAAGAAGAGTGTGTGCCTTTAGGCTGTGGTTCATTTAATGCCACTAAACTTGACTAACTTTAAGCTCGCAGTCTGTATAGATGGCATAACATTATTTTATCTGAGGGAGAGGAGGTGTGGTGGACACAAATGACCTTAGATGGTGAAGGAAGTGCTGAGAAGAATGTTGAGCTGCATTCAGTGCAGAAAGGGAAGACTTTTCGGTAAGCAAGTATCTGGCGCTCTGCACTGAACAATACTGAGAAAAACCTGAAGATGAGAAAAATGGCTTACTGTGTGATGATGCCTAACAAATTGTGTGCAAAATGAGCTCCAAATCTTGTGGCAACATCCTGTGCAGCCAGACTTCAGCTTTCTACTTGATATGGCTGACAGTGTGTTAAGTTTGGAATTTAATTAATCTAGTTTAACTGAATGTTTTTGTTTTCTTTATTGTAATTACTTTTGCTAGAGGTGTAACATTTAAGCTCAGATACATCAAAATGTTGACAATCATAAAATAATTTTGGATTTTGGAGAATATTTCTCCACAAACAGGAGCGTAGTTCTTGGCCTTGCTTTGGCCAGACAAGAACAGCTTTCGCCTTTTTAATTGGGGCAGAGTTGTATGTCAAATACTACTTAAAATGTCATGTCTTTTTGATATTTAGAATGTATAAATCCTGTGTGTTCATGACACCTGTGTGTTTATGGACATATGCATTGATATCTGTAACTCTTGCTTGTGGTTCTTCCATACACTATCTTCTTTATTTTGTACGCTCTAGGGAATTACTGCTGAAGGCTGAGCAGTAGCCGCATGTTGCACAGATACTGCCTTGCTAATGGTGTTTTCTGGATCTGGTGCTTTTATTCATCTGCTGGGCTCTCGGCTGCTGAGTTTGGGTATACCAGGTGGCTGTGGGGGTTGAATTGTTCTCCCAGGTTATGTGAAACTCTTGCAGTTTTTCTTTGTTAGTGTTTTACCTTTCTTGTAGACTACCTACTTCAAGTGATGTTATGAAGCTCTGAATATCTGATGTGTTCGCAGAGGTGGAAAGCTGTAGTAGTGTCTCTGTTACTACGTGGTATCAGATTTTTTTCCAGTTCTTTAATGCCGTGTTGCAAAACATTGAGCTCTGTTTGGGCTCTTTTAATGCTGTGAATGTCACGGGCTTTAATAATCTCTCAAACATTTTTGCACATAATCTTTTTTTCTGACACTGGAAATCTGGCAAATTTCAGGTCATTTCATTTTAAAACAATCCAAATGTTTGTAAATTGCTTGAAACACAGTTGGTATTTTAAAAAAAAAAAAGCAATTATCTTTTCTTTTTACTGTCTAAAATAAACAACAAATGCTAAGAATCCTCTTAATCTAATTCCTCCGTTAGGCTGTTTTGAAATAATTGATGAAATGTAATTTATCAAAGTCTTAACTCTACAAAATTCTTGTATTTAAAAATGGTGTGATACCTTTGAATGGAAAGGCATGACTGTCTCTATGAATGATACATGTTACAAGAAGCAGTATAGCTTTCATACTGTTCAGCGTTGCTGACTTATTTCACGCAGACTAATTAGAGTCATTGAGCCTGGCTTCAATGGGGCTTTGACCTGGTTCTTAACTGGGCAGAGTGTCCCAGTTACTGAGATGCTGAACGTATGGTATATCAACATGGTTCATTAAATAATGTACTCACCTAGTGCTGAAGAAACGTTAGAGCCCTGTCAAAAATCTATGCTATACAGTAGTCCTATTACAGTAATATTTCTTGTGAGGTGATTGTTTGAAGCTTACTCTGCTCTTGAATTCCTCACTGATCAATTACAGAGCCTGTATCCGAGATGGGGAATCTGGGAGATCAAGGCACAAAAGATTTATGCAGACATGGTCATATCCCAAATAACAGGATTTAAATCCATGGAGCAGTCAGCACTAGTGGAGATGGAGAAATGGTTGCTGCAGCTCTGTTAGGTCCCTACTTGAACAACTTAGGAGTTTAGAAACAAAAAACAACCACCACCACCCCAACACCCCCTCCCAAATAAAGAACAAAAACACCAACACTCCAAAACAACACCACCACACACACCCCCAACCAAAACTGACGCTAGGCAAAGCATCAATTTGCCCTATAAAAGGGACACGCTAGGAGCTGTTCTGTCTTAGAAGCCAAATATCTCCTTGAGCTTTGTGGATGCTAAGTAGGAGGGAGTCTGCTGTTACCACAGCGAGGCTGCTAAAAAAATGTTAACTCTTCTTGGTGAGTGCCAGAATTTAGGATGAAGTAAAAAGATGCAGTATGCATGCTGTTAATTGCAGGCAACATTGTACTGGTGTTCTGTTGCTTCAAGTACAGAATTTTTAGATGGAACCGCTGTCATGTAGGGCATGTCTGTCCCCATGTGGCAGGCAAACTTAAACTCATTCGTAGAGAACGGTGCAGACCAACTGTATGTGCAATAAACATTTTTCTTAGTGAAAACCAAGGCTGATAGAAATTGCTTAGCCTTGGCAGACTAGACTAGCTGGCTGAGAGCAGCATCGCCGGACTGAATCTTGGATAGGAATGTTAAATTCATATTTCCCTTGTGGAAGTATATGAATACTAAGAGGGTTCTTGTGTTGCTAAGTTGGGGGGGATGGGACACAAAGAGTTCAGTATGGTATGTTCTAATTTCTTTGAAAATAAGTGACCTTAAAAAAGTGACCAAAAAAAAAGCCTGCATTGAACTGACAGTCTAAAATCTTTGGTTTATAAAATTGTGTTTGTCGATACTTATGATAAAGTATTGAGTTTGTATTTCTCCGAGCTCAGGAGATATCTGTGAATTTCAGTACCATAATCAGATTTACCTGCTGAAATATTCTGTTTTACAAATTATTCAATGAATATTTCTTTAAAATGGATAGAGCTTTTCTCTTTAGGGTGCTAGTTGTATTAATCTTTGTTTTGTCAGGTTTGTCATAGCGGTCTTGAGTATGGTGCTACATTTCTTACAGTGGCTCCTTAAAAGGCACTGAAAGGTATCAGGTCGCTTTGCTGAGGGGGGCAAGTGATTTGCTCTTGGTCTGCAGGCTCTGTGTATGGGAGGATGAAACCACGGCTGCCCACTTGCCCTTCCAGGGGCAGCTTTGGTTTTTTTAGGCTTGCATCTCTCTGGTTCAGAGATACTCGCGTATAGGTTGAAGAATGACTGGGCTTTCATGGCTTTCACGCTAACCAGAGCATTAAGTGAGTCGTAGGCAACGGGTTGAGTTCCCAACCTGGTCAGAGAGACCTGTCTGAAGCAGCCGTCTCCCAGGTGATTCCAGAAATGCTGCTCTGCATTTTTGTAGCATGATTTTGTAAAACATTTGCAATCATAGAACCATAGGATCGTTTAGGTTGGAAAAGACCTTTGAGATCATTGAGTCCAACCGCAAACCTTACACTGACAAGTCTGTCACCAAACCATGTCCCTAAGCACCACATCTACATGTCTTTGAAATACCTTCAGGGATGGTAACTCCACCACTTTCCTGGGCAGCCTGTTCCAGTGCTTGATAACCATTCTGGTGAAGAAATGTTTCCTAATGTCCAATCTAAACCTCCCCTGGCGCAACCTGACACCATTTCCTCTCGTCCAAATCTTGGCAACATATGGGCAAGCCCAGTTGTTCAGTCCCACCTGGCAAAGCAGAGAGGTCTGTGTCGTTGTAATAATACAATACATGTGTATGTCTTCAAGTATATCAAACTTATTAACCTTTTTACAAGCTTCTGTAGCAGGTGTGTAACAACTGCATCCAGAAGAGAGAAAATCATGAAACCGATGTCTTTATTTTCCAGTCTCTCTACTGACAAATCATGAGCAGAACGGATCCTGTTGACATCTCCACTAGAGGATATGATTTGTTGGGTTTGATATTGTTTTCTTTGAAAGACTTTTAAAGAAAATGTAGAGCTAAATAACCACTATATTTAGCAGTTGGATCACACAGGTAAGCTGGCTTAACATTTTAAATCAATTCTTGCAAACCAGCCTGAAACCGGTGGTAGTGGAGTGGAGATTTTTTTTGGAAGAGCACATTGGCTGAATGAGCAGGTGTTTTCTTGATTTGACCATTGGAGTAGTTCCCTGTAAATGGGAAGATGCCGTTTCTTAGGATATGGTTCTGGAAAGGAAGTTGGATGTGTGTCTGTGCTACTGTGTTGAGGGGCAGGGGGAATTAATAGCATTAATGAATTCACAGTAGTTCATAACAGTTCATTAGTAGCAGTCTCAAGTAGTAAGCTGTATTTTAAACATTTTTGTGTGATAAAGATGATCCTCTTACAACGCTTAGACACAATTTCATTATAATGGTAAGTGTTAATGCTTAATTGGTACTATATAAAGAATAAGTTACAAAACAATGTCCTGTAACAGACTTTAGAAAATCATCAGTACAATTTCTTAAATAAACATTTTTTTAAAATACAGGTGGCATGGTGTCAAAGGTTCTATGTAAAACTCTTTAATTGCTAATTCTTTTTTTTTTTAAACTTAATACTTACATTTAAATTTAATCTCATGATTTTAAAATTACCCTGATTTTAAAGATGGGAATAACTTCAGAGGATACAAAATGAGTAGCTTATTAATGATGAATTTTAGCTTTCAAAGAAATTGAAGAATTGTATACACAGATAATTAATTCAGCAATGGATTACTAGAAGCTATTTATACTGGAAGATTTAGACTGAAAGATGACTTTTTTTTTTTTAAACTTTCAGGTATATGGAAGAATTTCCTTGTTTATCTGTGGGTGCTAAGTTGTATTTAAAAGAAATAAAGCCTTTCACTTTTGTTTTCATACTCTGCTGTTAAAGAATTACTGTTCCTTTTCTGTCATGTCTCTATTTCCTCTGTCTGTGAAACAGTGGGTTGCCTTAACGTTTGAGCCTTTGTGTTTGGATAAATAGCTGGTTTATTTTGTAAATGGTAGAGAGACTGATAGTCTGTGTAGCTTATTTGCAGTTCCTAAAGAGAAGGATGATATTTTGCATTTGGTTGTTTCACTGCTGCTTTCTGAAGGGTTAAATCTCTTGGGCAATTTTTTCTCCCTGCTCCTGCACATGGCACAAATGACGTTCTCTTTCTTTTTTTGGCCAGAATCCTCTTAATGTCAATATATTGATTCCTCATTGGAGAAAGAGATTTAGTTTAGCTGTTATTGAAAAGTACAACGTGAAGACCGGAGAGCAAATGGTAAGACTGTGTGAAATTAGAAGTTTGTATTACAGAAACGATGTGCAGCAGACTGCATGCTCTCATGTGTCCTTACTAGGTCTGGGAGGCAAGTCTCCATCCAGACAGAAAGATCTCCTTGACTAACCTCCATGTCTGTGCAGCTTTACTTAAAGATATTTTTTCAACTTTTCATCAGTTTGTGAGTCCTGGATAGAGAAGTGCACACAGTTCTAATGAAAATGAGTGAGAATGGGGCATCCAGAGCACTCACTGATACAGCGTCCCACCCTCCATTTCATAGTGTGATGCTGAGTCCTTTTGCTAAGTATAAGACATGCTGGTCTTGCACGAGAAGGGGTTTTGCAGGAATTGCAGAGCTGTTGGTTGAGCGTTTCCTGAGGAGTCTGAAATACCACTGGCTTCACAACCAACACAAGCTGTGCTGCATGTGGGTGTTGTTCAAAGGTCCCTTCCTTCAGAAATGGTGGCCCTGACTTAGTCAAAAATACTGTAGTTGCTGTAGGTCTGAATGTGTCAAGGTACAATGACATTACTAGATCCCAACATGAAAGCTGATGGTCTCTGGTTCAGTTGTTCTAGCTTAGTATTTGCGGCCATGGCGTGGGGAATGAGCAGTTGGGATGAGTGCTTTGAGTATGTGGGATGAGACGACCTTTGTTGCCTTTTCTCTGGGGGACTCCTTCATAACTCGGTTTCCATTGCTTTTGCCTTCTTGAGTATTTTTTTCGGCTAGCCATAAATGGTAATTTGTGTACAGAAAAAATCCTGCTGACTGCAACTGCTTTGTATTTCTGCTGAGACCTTGCTGGAGCTTATAGTCAGCATTTTTACTATAGTGAAATTAATGTTTTATTGCTGCTTAATGTACAGGAAGTAAATCCTGTGGCAGAGTTGCTTGTTGCTTGCCACTTCTTAAAATTATTTTTTTTTTCTTCAGCTTGCTCTGTCATTCCCTGTAGAGAACGGTGCTTGTTCTCTGCTGTTGTAAGTGAATTGTGAGACTCCCTACCCTGAGCCATATTTCCTTCACATTTGTTTTCCAGCAAATGTTTTAGGTTGCCTGGCATCTTCCCCAGACCGATTAACATTAAAATCTGTCAAGAAGAGTTCAAGCAAAAGAACCTAGCCTCTAACATGTCAGACTACAGTGAGCAATTGCATTTTTGACAAAATTTAAGACAAGCATCTCTGCTGTTTAAATTATTATTCTATTTAGCTGAGATTTTCTTCTTCCGCACTGTTTACTGCCTGTCTGGCAAATGTATTCCCTAAACATAGGCAATGCTCAAGTACAATCTCTATTCCAAACATTTTAGAGCCTATAATCTCCCCAATCAAATACCTGTCAGAGCCAGAATCAAATTTCTACAATCTCATTTTCTTCAGTCTCATGAACAGTAGAATTACTCCTCCATCACTGTAGGAAAAACAAGGAGGGCTGCTCCGTGGTGAGGCAGGGGTTTTTATGCCTGTGATTTCTCCCTTTGTCCCTAATCATCAAGTTCAGCCATTCTCCACTGCTTCAGACGTGGTTATGGAAGCTGAACTGAGAAAGTCACTTACATGTTTCCCTGCTGTATTTGAATGTTGTTAAGCCATAAAGATAAGGAGAAATTTTAATTCATTTTTTGCAATAGCAGTTGATTTTGTGGCAGCACCTAGAAAGTCTGGTCAACGACAGTGTTACAAACATGTAAGAAAAAGTGCATCCTCTCTCCAAGGAACGGTGTCAAACCTCTCATCAGAGGTGGGCAAGAGATGAGCAAACTTGTTTCAGGTTCAGTAGCCTAAAAGAGGATCTTGCAGCGTGCCCTGGCAGCCGTGAAAGCTAACAGCATCTTGGGCTATATTAGGCAGTACGCCGATGGGAGTGTTTCATTTCCCTTTTTTCTTAGCACTCATCAGACCACACCTGGAATATTGTGTCGAGGTTTGGACACCACCTATCCTCCTCCCCCCAGCCCAGTACACAAAAGACCTCGATTGACTGGAATGTAGTCAGTGGGGGGCCACCAAAGCAGTTGAAGGCTGAAGCGTATGGCCTGTGAGGAGAAGCTGAAGGAATGGAGCTTGTTCAGCCTGGAGAAGATGCTTCAAGTGGGGGAGAACCTAATGGTAGCCTTCCAATGCAGACAAGGATGCAACTGAGAAAACAGAGCTAGGCTCTTCACTGTGGTGCTTGGCCGGAAGATAGAGAAACAATGTACATAAATCAAGATAAGAGGCTCAGACTTAAGGAGAAATACCCATTCACTGTGAGGATAATTAAGCATTGGAAGAGGTTGGAATCTCTCTTTTGGAGGTTTTCAAGTCGTGCCTGGCAAAGCCCTGAGCAACCTGGTCTGAATTCCGTGTTGACTCTGCTTTCTGCAGTTTGGAGTAGATGACCACCTGAGTCCTTTCCAACATGATTTATACAATGGTTCTATGAACCAAGGAAGATCCCAGGAAGCAGAATATTTACTGTCAAAGATCATGGTTTATGGAAGATAGGCTTACTTCCTTGTCAGTGATCGAGAAAAAGATGCCAAATAGTTTTCAAGAGGCCACATTTCAGGTTTCTGAGAGATTCATCCCCCTGACCAGCAGAATTATGCAGTGATCCAAAAGTACAGCGGTGATGAAGAAAGTACAGAAAATGGAAAAAAATATCAGAGTATGGGACAGCTTCCCTATGAGGGGTGGTGGGTGGTTGGGATCTACAGCCTAGAGAAGGGATAGCTGAATGAGTGTAAGATAAATCCCAGGGAGCATGGAGGATATGAACTGGGAGCTCTTATCTCTCTTTCACTAGCAGGCAAACGTGGTCATCAAATGCAGTAACCAAGAAACAGGTTGAAAATACAAGAAAATGGTTCTTCCCTAATGAAGGTAGTTAGGTGGGACTGCTTGCTGCAGCTGTCAATTTAAAAATAAAGAAAGAAATAATCACCATGTGTTAAAAAAAAATTGGAAAAAATAATAGGAAAAAAAAATCACTTGAGAGCTGTTAAACAGAATTCTACCATAGACTTGGGAGGAGTATAGGAGAGAAAACATGTTTTTGACTAGTACTGGAGACAGGAGAGGGCACTCTACCTGACTATTAGAACTGCCATGACCTGGTTCAAGGATCAGTCTGTTACCTAAATGTGAATTGTATGAGCTCAGAATTTGCCAATCTTGCAAACCTTAAAATTACATGCTGTCACAGTCTGACAGCTGATTGATGGTTGATTAATACTGATGATCTGAGAGCCTGGAATGATCATAAAGGCGTGAAATCAAAAGGACATTTTTTACTGGAAGATGGCACAGAGGCAGTTTCCACCTTGCTGCTAGTTTTGTTGACATTCAACAGTAGTTCAGCATTCCTTCTGGCAAAAAAATGTTTTATCATTGGATCTTTTCCACAGAATTTGCATCCTGTTGCAAGCTTATTTTTCTCTGGTTAAGGAAAAAAAAAGTCCTTTGCAGATGTCAGTAGGCATATCGTGTATGTAGAGGTATTTAGCTCAGTAACTTTAGGATACTTTGATGTAATAAGGTCAGAAGGAAACTTTATTTCAGACTGTAAAAAATTATACTTGGACTACTTTATCCTTTGGACAACACATCAAGCATGAGTGAATGTCTGCATACAAAGTATTCAGTGTTTAATCACATTCAATAATATTCAAGATCCAGTCTCTTACTGGACAATCTGAGTAGGCAACTGCAGAGATTTAGAGGAAGCTACAGGTTNTATTCAAGATCCAGTCTCTTACTGGACAATCTGAGTAGGCAACTGCAGTCCAAATGCAAGAAAGTGAGCTTTTTAAATTAGCAAACTTTTGTCTGATGTGGTTGGTGGCAGTATGTAATAGTCTATAGAAAATAGCCAGTACAGAATCAAGGGAATGTAATTTAATATCACGCGCTTTGAACGCTGCAAATGATCATAGGGTATGAGGGTATTGTAACAAATTTATTCACTGTAACTTTTTCTCAATGTGTGTGGGATTTTTAATCATCACAACATGTTTCAAAAACTACAGATAGAGAACTGCTATAACAGCTTCTTCATATTTGAATAAATTTATGTTAATAGCAAATATGTGATGACTGCCTGAGATGTAGGAGCAGAACTCCAGAAATACTAATGAACTTCCAGAGCTTTATGCACTTTTTTCCACTTCTGATTCGATGTATATTATATTTGCTCTGGGGGTATAGCATCCAGCAGCTGCCTTTGGAAAGCGTGTGTGTGGGATGCAGAGGACAGTGAAGGGGAAGTATGGGCCTGACTATATCTGCCAGGGACATTTTTTATAAAATGAAAACTTGAAACGGGAACTATATTCCATAAGAAGTTTTCCGAGTGAAGATAGGCTGTGTTTTGGCATGCTCTTTGTTGGTGTTTGACACACGGTTCTCATCTTCCCTTCAGTGCTGAAACGAAAGTCAGTAGTCACCATATTATGCCTGTGGCTGGAAGATGGTTGTCTCCCACATGCTGCGTCCTTTGTATTGATCTATATATGGAGAGACCAGAAAGCATATAGCATATACGCCTGCTATTTAACTGATGGCTTTACTTTACTTGTTGGTAGTCTTTGTCCACTTAAACACTTAGAGACCATGTTTTAGAAAGCTTGGAAGTCTTACCAAGATTGCTGTCCCTAGAAAACACACTTAATCAAAAGGATTTCCAGATTTCAGCATTGGCATTGGCTGAGAAATAAATATAGAAGTTTTAAACTATCCTCAAAGCTATTGTGAGTGCAGTCTTTACATGGCGTGACAAAAAGCAACATTAACT
>WAAD01032159.1:0-34216 GCA_013389945.1 Fregata magnificens | reverse complement strand
ATTCAAAAGAAAAAAAAAAAACCCACACACAACATCCTCCCCCGAAAAATGGCAAAAATAAGAATTTAATAAATAGCCTGAAATGGTGTAATGGGAATTTGTGGGAATACTCTGAAGCCATTTGGGGAAAGAAAATGAAGTATTCTGAACAATGTCATCTTTTACACTGCTGAATGATCTAATGCTTGTTTGAAAATATTTCTGGAGATAATGAAATAGTCTCAGCGATGGAGTTGATGAGATGTTTATGACAGACAGCTAATGTCAGATGAAGATGTGCTCAGTGACTAATTCTTATGAACCAGTTCATATTACGTACATGTGCTAAATAGCAAAATAGCTACTGAACTCTTGAGTGTTGCTGGTACGTTAACAGCTTGATTTAGACAACAGGAGACATTTGAATGTATCTGCCACTAAAATATCTTCACTATAGTTTATTAGTGAGGATCAAAAATGACATCACTGTGCACAGGAAAATGACTTCTAACTGAAGCAAATGTGGTTGTGTTGTCAGGGTCTATTAAATTAGGTTAAAGTAGCCCTAAATAACACAAGTGCCACTCTAGAATGCAGGGAAAGGTGTCAATGAGAGAAGATAAAGAGTAGGTACTTGGGCACTCATTAAATACTTTTTGTTTTGCATTTAGAAATGAATTGCTAGAGGACTCTGAGAAAATGTGCTTGTGTTCAAAACTAATTTACTAATTTGCAAGATGATCATAATACTTGCAGCTGGCTGGTTGTGTCCATTTTACAGACATCTATGATTATAATTGTATGATGCTGAGAACTGGTTCTCTGAGCTTTTGTGAAGGGCAAAGCAGAGATGAGATGGTTTGAAGTCCTTTGGTGTTGTGGGTTGTTTTTTTGTAACATAGTGGATATGTCAGTCACAAGGAGAGGAGGACCCTGCGTGCTACTTGCGTGCCTCCACTGGAACTTCTGCCGGTCTCTGGGTGTGTTTAGTGGTGTTTCGGAAAAGGAACCCTAAAAGATTTGCAAACGAAGGTGGTGGAGGTCGAACATCCTTCCTAGGTCAGATTCTTTCACTTTTGCTGCCCCTTCAAATGTGGTTTAGGATATGTACAACCATCAGCTGAAAAACATTTGTTAAAAAAAAAATATTCAATGCTAAACATGGTCATATCTCATTCTGTAACTTTCTGATACTTCAAAGCCGTGCACCTGAGAATATTCATGGTTGACCTCATACGGACGCTGCTGTCTTATCAGAGCTTCAATTTATTTTTCAGCTTCCTCCTTGATGTCAAATATGACTTTGAAAACAGTGACTTACGGAGGCTATTGCAGAAACGTCGTTAAAGGAATACTTCAAGACGGCACAATCCTCAACTTGTTGTAACAGGGGAACTGGAAATTAATCTGTTTTTCTGTAATTCTTTTCTTGATCTTGATGGCTACTTTTCTGCTATAGTGATAAGATACATCCCTATAGGACTAACCACTACGAAGCAGTGGCATCAGCATAGCTCTCTAGCTATACCGCACAAGAATCTTTTGTTTCTAATATTGAGGAACAATATATATATTGTTACATTTATTAGTTCCCTTCACTTGCCTGTAGTTTGCATACAATGAGTTTCCCTCTTCCTATCCTTGTTTCTCTTGGTGGTTTTTTTCTGATGTTTCTTTGTTTCCTACTTTATCAAACCAAGTTTGAGGAATTGATTTTATTAACTGAGACATCAAAAAGAATCAGTGGGGTTGCTGGCAGGAGAAAGACTTGCAGAAACGGACCTTTAAATAGTACTACAGAGAAAAGTCTTGGAAATTCGTATTCAGAACCGAATTCAGTTCTCCTTGTTGTCTGCTTTCCCTCACTAAACATTTGGCAAAATTCTTGTTCTTTTGTCAGCGATTACTTCTGTTCATCTGTTGTTTCTAGTACCTGGATAATGATGATCAGGTATTTCCTTATGTCTTGCATTTTTATATATGTAACACATACTGTTGCGGGACTTGTGCCTTAATCAGAAATTCCTAGTCGGGGCTGGCAGTTACCGCACAGGTATGACAAAAAGTGTTCTGTGGTTTAGCAGGTTTTTTTTAGTTTGTTTGATAGGTGATACAATAAGCAGAGGGAAGAGATTGCATAGTTAGCAAAACAGTCACACCTTTCCGAGCCAACACCTAGTTTCAGGAATCCTCCAGTAATTACTAGGGGGTTTTTTGAGTTAACTCAGACTTTTCAGTGCCCAAGGAATCCTGCACAGTGACTGTGGAACTGTTGCTTTTTTTCTTTTAAAGCCATTACAGAGCCATTTGTTCTAGTAATACTGGTGTGTAAAACAGTTAAAAAGTGTTTTCTCCACCTGGAAAAGAGAGTATTTGTCTGTGAAAGAATGGAAGAGCTTAAATTTCATAGCTGCAACATGAATATATAATTAATATTTCCCCGTTGCCACTATAATAGAAATTAAATGGTAAAACAAAGCATTTTCTCTGTGAAATGTAATTGTAGAGAAAAAGCAGTGCTGCAGAACTGGCAGGCTGAGCATTTATGCGGAATTTCCATTTAATTTAGTATCCTATTTGGTGAAGAGGGATATTGCTAATAAGGAGATACTCCAGAAAAAAAAAATCCCAAACTATTAATTATCAAATATTTTAGTCCAATAAAATTGAGTTTCCTGAATGTTTTGGTTTTTCCTCAACTTAAACTAGGTTACATTTTTGAGAAAATGCAAATATGCATGATGGCTCTCTGTCACTCTACTGGTGGAGAAATTTTTGGGAAAAATGCCCTAGGAGCATCCCATTCTTATGTGTTCCTTGGTTCCGGGAAATATTCTTCTCCAGAAGAGGTGTGCATGCACAGACTGTGTGCTTTTTATGAGACAGACTGTTAGAGTGGTGCTTGGCACGTTTCTTGTGGCTGACAGTGTGTGCCTGAAGGAGTCAGCACCTGCTAGGGTAAAGAAATGGAGAGCTAAAGGGGTAACCACTTGGTTTTAGAATAATTTTTTTGTAAATGTTCGTTTTACGCACGGGTGCACATAAGGGCCAAGAAACAACAGGTTGATCTGTCATGAGATGTAAACAGGTAGTACTTCTCTACATTTGTCTTTTCTGAAAACAGGTATACAACTCTGAAATTGCTCAGCTTCATGGTTAAGACCGTATTATTTGGAATGTGAGCTCCAGAGTTTTAGGTAGATGTATTTACTTTCTCTGTAGGAGAAATGAAGGGTTATCTTCTATGTGAACACAGCGGTTTTGTATGCATACGTTCAGTTTATTTTTCCTAATAAGATATTATTGGCACTCTCATTACCGAGATAAAAATACATAATTTCTGTCTTTCTTTTGCTATTTTGTTTAACTATCCACTTCTTTTCCTGTGTAAGGAAGAAAAAACTCAAACGAACAGTTGAAGCAAAATCTGTTAATGGAGAGAGTCAAGGTTCAGAACAGTCAAGGGGTTCTGGAGCACAGTGCCGAAGTGCCAGTGCCTCGGAAGGGCTGTCCCTAACTGCGTGCCCTAAGGGAAGAGATCTGTTGAAGTAGTTTGAGCAGGATCAAGCTATAATACACTGCAGACCTCGTTATGTTTTCTGCTTGCTTTAAATGGATAAATATCCCCTGGGTGACTTTCAGTAGGATCAGGGTTTTTCCCCCTCATTACTCTGTTTTGTGAAACGTACATTATTATATCTTATTTTTTATAATGGCTTCCTTTCGTCCTTCCTTAAATTAAATTATTCACTGTAGCATCCCTGTTAATTATAGTCTGGGTGAATTTGAGAGTAAGAGTTCTTACCTTGGTACAGCTGGGATTAAGAAACAGAACTGGGGATGAGAAGAGAAAAACAAACTCTGCTGAAGTTCACAACTTTTTAAGGTGAGCACAATATTTCTCACCACTTCTTGTGCTACTCCTTCATTAAATACATGAACGTATTGTGCACGTCTATTGCCAGAAATAAAAATACAAAGGAGCATTGGCAATGCAAATAGTCCCTAAGTTCTAGGGCTTGCCCTTTCTCCTGGGAGATTCAGCAGCATGGCCAGGAGACAACTGTCATCACTATTTATGTTATTCTCTTCAACCTTTTTACCAAGAATGATATCAACAGAGAGGGCTGTCACCACTGCTCTCTCCTAGCAATTTAGGGAGTGAGAGCAGCCTAGGGGACAGCTGACGCAGAGACTTGTCTCCTGTAGCTGGTTTTGCAGCAATGGCATTAAGGAAGGCTGCTAGATCCACGCTGTAGTGATGGATTTATGTTAAAGAATGGTAGTTTGTATTTAGGGTGTCATCTTAAAATAAGACAAGGAGGTTCCAGTGTGCCTCAAATTACGTCTAAGGAAAAGGCTTTTCATTGCTCCTAAGGAAAAAAATGTATTTAAACAGAAATCTAAGCAGCCTGGGCTTCAGTTAGTTTCATTATATGCAGTAGTACACGATTATCTTCATATTGTTTTCTTGTTCTCTCATGCAGGCTTTTTAACCAGTTGCAACAGTAAAGTAAGATAAAGCTTGTAAATTAAATGGGGAGAAACTAGGCTTTAAACAATACTATTTAAGAGATTGGGGGGGAGGGGAAGCAGTATTGCAGTTGCCTCAACTTTTGTATGACTATTTCCTGTACTGTTTAAAATTGATAGTACTTCTGCTGTTTCTTCTGAATTAAGCTTGTACTGTGAATAAAATCCTCCTTGCCCGAATGAACTTAATTTTGTTACGTCAGTGTGATTACCAAAAGGGAGATCTCTGATAGAAAAATCTGACCTGGAACCAGACTCGCCCATAATGAACAAGATGTCTCATCCTGCTCATCAGCTGCGCTTGAGAAGATACTGGGGGAAAAAAGCAGGGGGGCTGAAGTCAGAAGAATTGGGGATGAAATGCTTGACCCGTATCTAGGAGTCCATTGACTGTGTCTTGTTCCTTTCATTTCCTTTCTGTTCCACTCCTTTTAGTGGAGAAGGTGCTTGGGTACCGTTGGTGCTACTGCAAGCTTTCACGTTCTAGGTGGAGTTTGTTCTCCAGCTCTTTCTGCTGCCTTCGTCTCTCCTGGGAATTGTCTTCATTATTTGAACTTGGTATAGGGGTGTTTGTGGTCTTTATTTTGAAAGTGCTTCAGGATTTAATTTGTCACCTCTTTCATAAGCTCCTACTTACAATATTTTATGGACATACAAATTATTATCTTGGGAGGGTGAAATTTTATGTAGTGTACTCCTTGGCAGTGGTATGATTTGGTGGGAGGGTACTTATAGGTATTTATAGGTTAACATCTGTCTGTTTAGTGAGTTTGGAAGAACTCTCTTAGAGTGGGCCTTCTGTCGCAAGGAGTGAAAATGATGGATACATCTCCAGTTATGAATAATAAGAACTGGAAGTGTGTAGGGGGACAGTTCTCTGATGGGTTAAAACACATTAGATTTTAAATTATTTCTAAAATTCTGTGATAAGTGACTCAGGTTTTGGGGTGCTACTTGATGCTGTGCAAAATATTTCTGTTAACAAATACTAATTTTGATTTTTGTCTGTGTTGCTGCCATGTATAGAATTGGGGGGGGGGGAAAAGAGCAATGAACTTGTCTTTCACAGCTGAAAACTGAACTTTCTCCTTGATGACACAGTGGTGTAAATTACCTGAGATTGTGCATGTTCTGCAGAACAGCCTTCTACCTCCACAATCAATCAGAAAAAATACTTGTACTAGAAAATTTTTCAGATCTCTCTTTATAGTTGTATTTGGACTAGTATTCAGCAGATCAAGGAAGACCTAGAATGTTAATATTCACCACTCATTTTCTGCTTGTAGTTAACGCTAGAGTAGTTCCAACTGTGTGTACATGAACAGGTTGAATAAGCAGAAGTAAATTTAACTTACTTCAGTGGTATTGTTTCACAATGGATACATACATTGTGTATAAAATAACATATTTTTATTGATTGAAACAGTTAAGTGTAAAAGGAAATTACTAGTTCATACAGACAACTGTCAGTTTGTTGATATGAATTCAGTCTGTGATGCAAAGGTCAAAAATATTAATTGTTCAGGTGGGAGATCTGATAGAGATGAAAAACTACTTATGTGGCAGGCTGATACACTAATGTTGCTGATTTCCTAAAATACAGGAAGGAATTAGTCTTCGTAAGCTAACATACAGTTTACTTGAACGCTTGAATTTTTAATTCTGTAAAGTGAACTCCAAAGGATGGCAGATACTGCACTCTGCATAAAAATCCTGATACTGAGGTAAAGGTGATTCCTGAAAGTTAATTTTCAGTATGTTCTTAGTATTTGATATTCATTTCACTGTTCATTAATTCAGAATTATAAAAAGTCATGTTAAAGAAATTAGGATGTTTATCCACAGCAGGTAAGCACATTTTCAGTGCAGTGAACACATAAAAAAAAGCGTCTATACTGTTTACATACACTGCACCCCTATATTACATTTGATTGCATCAGTGAGGTGTGCATCCCTTCTTTTCCTGGGAGAGTTTTGTTGGGCAGCACCCTGGGATCAGTGCTCATGCTAGCAGAGGATGGAAAAATGGGTGGTGGTGGTTGGTGGTAGTTGGTGGTGCTGGTTGGTGGTGGTGCTGGTTGTTTTTTTCGGCCAACAGACAAAGAGAGGAGGCACAGAGGAGACAGATGCTACTGTGCCATCTACCACTTTGAAGGGAAAGCAGGAGAGGGGAGCACTGTTGGGAAAGTAAAGGGCTCTGTGGTCTTCATGAATACGGAAAGCAGAAGCTAAGCAATCATGGTTAAAAGTGTACAGTGCTGCACTGAACCTCATGTAGTTTGTGGGTCAAAGAAGCAGACATTACATGCGAAGCCAAGAATTTACTGTTAGTCTAATTGAAGTTGTAACAGTCTAATCAGGAAATGTCATTTTAATTGGACTAATAATACCAGGTTATCTTGGACTCAAAAAACCATTATTATAATCATATTGTTATAAGCATTAACAATATGCTTAAAGTTGTCATTCATAAATGTCCTTGCATTGACCCCTTTTATGTCATGCTCAACCGTGCAACGTCCCCCTGGGTGCTGAAGTCAGTGGCATTAGTTGTCTTCAAGGACAGTGGGGCAGGGGAGTGTCAGCATCCTTGGCTCTTCTCTGGGGGTGGTGTGATACTGTCTGCGCGAGGGGGAAGCTTCCCCCTCTGTCTCAGGTCTGTTTGGGGCTGGTTTTACATACTTGCAGTCTGTTCAGCCACTCTTTCTTTTCTAAATGGCTCTCAGGGTAATTGCCAAGGACTACTTATTTCACTTAGACCTTTATCACAATATCGTTAAAGCACATCGTGGCAGAGTCAGCATTAAGCTGTAGCAAAGGAAGCTCCTGTTAAGCTGTAGAAAAATAGGTCATTGCAGAGTCAGTGTTCAGCTATAGGAAATAACCCTCCCGACCCTTTCCTTTCAATTTTTCTTTCCTCCTTTCTTTCTTTCAATTCCTTTCAATATTTGCAGTTACAGACCCATGACCATTTAAAGCATTCCCTGGTGAAGCCCCGGGGCCTGAGTTGTGAAGCTGCCCATGGGCTGCTGATGCCCGTTGCTGGGGTTGCAACTGCAAAGAGGAAAGGCACGGGAGGGCACGGCACGAGCACCGTGCGAGCCGAGGAGAGGAGGTGCTCGGGGCGAGGATGGCAAGGGCGGGTGCAAAGAAAGTCGGACTTCACATCAGCGACGGATAGTCTATCAGAAGATGTTACCTAGCACTCCACATGCAGGTTTATGAAGACCATTTGTTAGCCTAGGCCAGGTAGTAGCAGTTCAAAAAGTCACTTTTTTTTTCCTGAAGCTTATGAACCAACCAGGCCAATTTGGGCACACAAGAGAAAATCAAAGTTTGAAGCACATGTTGCCGTTTTTGGCATTTTAAATCTCTGATTGTGCTTTAAGCCTTTAACTTTAAAATGCCATTGATTTTCATTAGAAGGCTTTGTAATCTATTTCAGAACTGCTCTCTTAAAAAAAAAAAAATCTATGTTGTTAAGGAGTTATACTGATTTCCTATTTTGGCCTCTTTCCAGTCTTATAAATTGGGACTTAATCAGGGCTACTGAAATGAAATAGATTTTATAGAGAGTAACAACCCATTAATGAGATCTTTTGCTTAAATAAGTCTTTAATTGCAGCTCTGTACAAATGTGATAGAGGAAAAATCTTGCTGCTTCCTTAGTGGTATCACTTAATATTGACTAATATTTCTTCTTTGAGAGAAATATATGAAGAACTTTATTCTAAATTTTTTAAAGGAAGTAGAACCAAATCTGGATCTAAGCTTTATTTCCCTAACCAAGTGTAGTTCAGGCATTAACAGCTTTTTTTTTTTCCCAAATGTCTGTCAACTTAACCTTGTGTAGCAAACTTGATTCAGCAGTTTAGAGCTCTAAATTGTTAGAATAATCTACTTTAAGAAATTTTCAAGTCTTGTGAAAACCCTATTAAAACTTTCTGCCGCGCCCCCCTCCCCTGTCAGTTCCACTGCTGGGGGAAAAAAAGTCTGCCCAGCTGAAGTCTGAAGGTGAGACAGTGTCCTTAGTCAAACATGTCTTAAATAAAAGTTACTCTAAATAGACTGTATTGATCCCCCCCACCCCACCAAATATGATAGTCATCTTTCTTTCAGTTTCCATACCTCATTGAAATACCTGAAGCAGTTTTTGCCTGATAACTCTTACACAAGCTGTCTTTAAAAAGTCTGCATAAGTCTCTGTATCAGCTATACTCTGTTCATTTTCAGATTTTATTTGGAAAGAGCCCAGCTGAAAACATTTCCTCTCTCCCTTTCAACAAGCCTGTGAAAATGAGGGACTGAGAGTTGTCACTGTATGTTGCTGCAGAGCTGCCTGATAGAGTGATCTGTCTCTGGCTGATTAACGTAAGCACTACTCAATGTTGTATAATCGCAAATCCTTGTATAATGAGGTGGTTGTGCTGCTATTGTTCCTATGCCTCTGTCCTCCCTGCACAACTACCTTGTCTCTTAATTTCAGAGTTTTCAAGGAAAGGGACCATGTCGTCTCTTTGGGACAAGGGTTATCTTTCTTTGCTGTAAGCCCAGGGTGCATTTTGGGGGCTCTTGAGCTTACAAACAGCGGTCAGACTGGACTACTGGTTCCAGGCTTGAGACCTATAAAGTGGTATTGCTGTTTTTAATCCATTTGAGCAGCCTTTACAAATGCTTTTGGAAGTATGCTCAGTTCTGAGGTGGACATATAGTTGATGTGACATTTCTCAAGGAAATGCAGCATTTTCTTGATAACGAGCCATTTCTTCTATTGATGTGTCACTTGGTGAGCACAGCAGTGACATGGCTTTCAGTGGTAGTTTTTTGTCTGCGAGCTGGGATACATCTCAGGACATCACAGTCAGTGTGTGTTGACACAGTCAGAAAGTAGAGAAGTAGATCACTTAAGCCTATGTCGATAATAGCTAGACTATCAGTTAACTGTGCCAGCCAACAGCAAGATCTCCTGAGGCTTGCTTATCTGACTTAAGTGGTGCTCCAGGCATGTGTTGCAGCAGCTATGGAGTTGTTAGTCATGAGTGGCCAATGCAAGCTCAGGCTGCCTTGTTTCTACCTGTTGGAAAGATTCATGTACAGCTGAAGAGTGACTACTGAAATCCCTGCAAGGAGTTTGGCTTGCTTCAGCTGTGTATTTGGACTAGGCAACAGGTTTGACAACCAGTACCTGGGTATCTTTTCCCATGCAACTTTACAGTTATTAAAGTGTAAAAAGCTCTAATATGTTACAGCAGAAATTTAGTTTATATGGCCTATAGATCTCCGACCTATTTTCTGACCAAGAAAACAGTTACTTTCCTTTGGAAGTAACTGAAGCATTATTGAGATGCTGAGCCTGATTAGCTCCCATCCCAGTTGGCTTTATCATTCTGACTTGGAAGTACTACTCTTTGAAAGGAGGATAGGGTCTTTACTTAATTGGTTCACCATTTAACGACAAATTAGCCAGTAAATTTGTAAATGAATAACTTTCAAGTTTATGTTCCAAACTAGACTTACCTAAGGAGTATTTGCATTACTTTATGCAAGTGGAATAATTACCTTAGCTAACTAGCACTCAACAGATTTTCATTTTAGATAAATTTTACATTTAAACAAACAGAAAAGGCAGAGTGAGAACATCTTAAATATTCTTTAAATCTTAAAATTACATCTCAAGGACTTAATTGAAATCTTCAAAAATTGGTTCTATCTACTCCCCACCCCCAGAGTATGTAAAAATGGCTTTATGTAGCATGCGGGCAGAATCAAGTCCATTTTCCCCCTCTTTGCCAAGAATCTTGAAAAATCGAGATTACCCTAGCTCTTCCAAGGGGGGCTGTGTCCTCCCAGTCAACTTGTTTTAATACCATACCTTTGTAAAGCTTATAAACATCAAGTAAAAAAAAAATTTTGCTGTATTTTAGGAGTTTTTTTTGGCTGTGTATACAAGTGTAGCTCTGGAACATGGATTTGCAACCAGTCACTTAGTCAAGGGAAGAAAAATTAAGGGTCAGTAACAGAAGGCTAGAAATGATACCTATTTTTCAGAGGTTAAACCCCAGAACTGATTAAGGTAATGGATAGTATTGGGGGTGGGCAGAGGGGTTGGGGCTTAAATGCTTCAATTAAAAGAAGGAAAAAAACCACAAAACAACCAAAAGTTTTCAATGAAATGGTGCGTTAATTGTGAGAGTTAAGGAACATCTGTAAATGAGTTGGAAAATTCTTTCCCAGTCAGAACCTCACACTTGGTATCAGAATGACTCTTTTAAATGCCTTTAAAATACGGTATTTTAAGAAACTCTGAGTCTTTGCCTACTTTGCATATGCCTTTATTATGTACAAAACTTACACTTGACAGTTTAGTCTTATGTGAATAATTTTTTTCAGCTTGTTTTCCTATAGTATCAGAAAATCCTCAGGATTCCAAAACCATAACTGAATGTAAACATCATTTTATCAAAACATGTGATAATGCTTGTTCCTAAATTATTGGTGTTACTGGTACAGCCTGCTCTTCATCCTACTTTTCAATCTTCTTCCTTTCCTTTCTTCTTCCACTGTACCTCCCCACCATGCCCAAGCACGAGGCTGAAATAGGTTATCCACCATCAAGTAAAAGGTTTCTGCTTTGTGACAACGGATTGCTTCTGCTATTTGCAAAATTCATTTAAATGAGACACTATATGAAAAACAAACCAAAAGCAAAATGCAACAAACAAAAAAACCCTACACAAGTTTCAAAATTTAGTGCCCTGATGTTAGGAGGAAGAAAAGAGAGAGGAGAGAAGGCAGGGAAAAATATATTCCTGGCATCTATATATCCTGGATATTCTGTATGTAATTATTTATTCATTTATTTTTACATTGAGTAGAAACAGTGATTTATTTTTGGTATGAGAGAAACTCAAAATATTTCAATGTAGGCTTGCAGCACGAACATTTGTGAAAAACACTATTAGGTTTCAGTGGATGTATCAGAAGATATCACTTAGCCTTAGGCATGACCTTCCTTTTGGTGGGAGCTCATTGAAGTTAGTAGTTCTTATCAACCTTCCTTAAGACTTCTTCAGCTGGTAGATGGATTGCTTTGCATATTTGTATCGCAAGGGTCAGCATGCTAGCTCTACTGAAATGGCTTTTACAGAGAGACATTGAACAAGATGCTACCTTTAGAAGATGGTTCTTTTCAATATGGAGTTTCTAAGGGGGCTTGAGTGTAACTATCAACACCTATTTCTAGGCCTACGTTGTGACTTTAGAGCTAAAAAGGCTACTAAGGATATGCCTAAACTGAAGAAGCTTTGTGATGTGATTGTAGCAGGGGAACATTGCTGGCGAGTCTACTGTAGACTGAAACTCGGTTTGGTATTCCTTTGTGGAATGAGTTATGCTGGCAAACCAGCAGCTCTGCCTGCGTAACTGCTGCTACGGCGGGGTAAGTTTGTTGTGTCAGTTCCGTCAGCCAGTGGAAATAACTGTGGTGGTAAGAGACATTAGCACGAACATGCTCTGATTTGATTTAGGAGCTGCCCACGTATATCATAGTAGCGAAACAGGATTTTGTTTGGGGTAAAGAACTTGATGCATATGGTCTGCTACTATGATGTATATCTAGCAAGATATTCAACTGAGGTTAGTGTGGAAGCTGATGGCAGAGCATTCACCTATTCATGCATGCCTTCATGGAGACCTCACTCAAGGAATTCGGGTTTTGTTTACCTAAAAAGAATAATAAATGCAATTACGTTTTCCCTGTTACAGTTTGGCCACTGGATTCTGTTCCATTAATAGCAGCAGTGATGTCAGACCCTCTACAGTCAAATTTCAAATATTTTGGTGCTATCACTACTGACGTAGGGACCACCTCTAAAAAGTTACGTAAGACAGTGCATATAAGATGAGGAAAACAGATTCTCTTCCACTAGCACCCAGAGGAGAACTCCAGGTTTTCTGTAGCAGGTTTATTAAGGAGATCAAGAAAGCTTATGAATGTGGAATTTAATGATAAAGACATTATTTTGAAATGTTGATAATCTGAAATCATAAATTACTTTGCACTGATACTGCCTTTAAATAGGAAAAGTTATATAACATTTGACAGAAGGGGTATTTAATCCTAAATTAGCTTTTTAAGGAGCTATTGAATTGCTGAAAAACACTGACATGGAAAATCATAAATTCTCCTATATTGGGAAAAGATGCAAGAGGAACGAAACAGGGTCGGAGCTTGGAAGTGAAAGACGAAGGTCAAGACTGACAGTTTGAACTAGGTAGCAAAATTAAGAAGGAATTCTGAGAAGCTGCCCAGGCAGGGTGTTGAATCCCATTGACTCAATACGTACCCCATGGTTACTTTTGCAGCCCAGTGCGGGGAGAGGAAGGCTGGCTGTCAGTTGCCCTGAACGTGAATGCCTCCAGGGTTGAGAACTCCTGGAGGGTGATGAGGAGCAACATGGAAACTACAGCATCATTTCGTTACTCATCTGTATCGCAGACCTCTTCAGTCCTTGGCTCAGTTTAGAGCAGCCTTGCAGCTGCTGCTGCTTATGCAGCAGTGACAGTTCCTTGATAGCTGTGCAATTGCAGAGCTGCTCAAGTATGGCATACTCATGTCTTCTGATGGCAGGAGCAGTTAGGATGGACACCATTTTTTTTGGGTCTCTGTCAGTATACTTTGTCTTTATATACGAAGAAATGAATATGACTAAGTATGCAACTAGAAAGTAAATAAACTACCTGAAAGCTGTGTAGAAGTCTATACAATTTTAAATATGTAGTTTAGTAGGATGGGGAAAGTAATTGATATATTAAAAAAGTTAATCTTCCCATCTTCTTTTGTATAACTATGATCAGATTTTTCTTTGTCTGTTCTCAGGTTTGATTAAGAAATGCAACGTGGGATTTTTCACTGGATTTTGTGTTTCTAAATTTTTCTTGGAATATGTCATGATGAATTATACTTTGCTGCAAAATGTAATGCTGTCTTATCTGTGCTACGGTCTTAATGTATAAATAGCATAGTCCCACTGAAACTAGTACAGGTTTGCTCTGTAAAAGAGGAGTAAGTCTTAGATAGGTCACCTGGCTCCAACAGCTTAATGAAACCTGGCTCCTGGAGTCAAGCCTGTAAACAACACTGCTGCCTGTGTTTGATTCTCTCCACCACCCTGCAGGTGTTAAAGAAACTAGCCTCAGGCCTCAACTAACTTTTTAACCTGAAAAGTGAACGTCTTTCAAAAGTGCTGTACTTTGGTGGCTTTCCATTGCAGAGGCAAGATAGCTATTGCTTCCCATCTGGTTATCAGTGCTGATTGTACTTGAGATCAAGTGATGCCACACCAAATGTGATCCCCTTGCCCTTCCAAACAGGGGTTACTTGAGGTCTGAGTCACTACAACTCATGGGGCAATTTTTGAGCGTTTACCCTCAGGATTCTGTTTCCTAGAAGATAAATGTAGTAGAGTCCTTTCCTTTCAGTATCCCACCTTGTAATGTTTTGGGTTTTTTTTCATCCTTTTTGAATGCACTAATGTCTAGAGTATCTGATGTGATCAGTGCTGACAGCCAAACTGACAGCAGCAGTTTAAGGAGATGGGGGTGGCTGTAAGGGGAAATGGGAAGCAGAACAATGATGGTGGGGACTGGGGTTTGCTGGAAATGTTGAAGTGGGGTTGTGTTTTATGGGAGGTCAGGGAGAATGGCGGAGAAGAGGAAACTTCAGCAGTGTACAGCTGTAATTTTCGTGATCCTGTTCCATTGAAGCCAGACTGAGCCATGTTGAGCACAGTACTGAAACATAGTGTTTGTCAGTATAATAAATATGATGTTTTATAGACTCCTGACAGATAAAGTCTGTACATTTCTACCTGGTGACATAGGACTGTGTAAGACCAAGCCTTCAGATCAGGCTTGTGGATTTTATACAGGCATAAGAATTTGTCTACTTACATCAGCTTATAATATCCGAGATTTGCAGCAGCCAAAAAAAAAAAAAAGCAGTATTGCAAACACAGGTAGGTAGACATTTAGACATTAGACTATTCTACTGAGTTTCTAGTACTGTACATGTAAAAATATTCAAATTAAGTTGAGTTGACATGAACTTGGAAGGGCTAGTTATCTTTGCTTGTGTGCAGTTGCTACTCACTAATTTATCAAGGTGAAGAATACAGCGTGTATTATTTCTGTGAAGAAATCTTCACATCTGTGAAATTGTGAGGGTTAGTTTTTACCAGTTGCATTGTCATTTCCAACTTAGTTTGGCTTAACTTTTGTGTGTAATTCATATTTCACTAGATGTACTGAATATGAAAGTTTTCGACTTCTTCATTTAAAGGTTAAATACAGATCCATAATTATGGCCTAGCTAAAGATGCTCCAGATTCTTGAAAATGTTCTGATTTGGCTAGGGGACATATCCTTTCAAATTCCCCATATCGGAGACGAGGAGTGAGACGTTCCTGGTGACTTCTTCAGTTTTTCTCTGGGCAGTCAAGTAGCTTGTTATCTCTTAGTGCAACTTTTAGTAGATAAAAGCATTTACAAATGAGAGCTTTTGTAAACAAAATAGGTAGCAGAGATGGGAAGGGAGAAGTGCCAAACTGGAAATAGCTCTTCTTTTTGTAATAGGCTGGATATCAAGTTCTCTGTTGATTACAAACATCTGAAAGGGTTGGACAATGTGTGTTTACTACATGATTAACACACCAAACAACAAATGGCTTTTTCAGAAACATGATGGAAAAAGTAGGCAGTAGTTTCACAACAAAAATAATGTTAGCAGCAATGAGAATAAACACACCAATGCTAAATAGTAATCCCTCTTTATTCGGACACATACTATCTGTCACTGCCTTGCTGGGGAAAATCATAGTGAGATAACACTGCCCTAAGCTAGTAGGCATTCTCAAAGTCCTTTCCTTGCTAGTGGCCTCTTCTGATGCCAATTTCTGCAAACTAAAGTCAGTTATTAGGATTAGAAGACCTTTGAATATTGTTTTCCTGAATCTAAGGATCTTAGTTGGCAAGCTGAAGTGGTCCACGATGGATTTGTTCATAGTGAAAGGCTAATTGTAACAAGAAATACCTAGTGGGAGTGTCCTGAAAATGTGTTAAATCTTAATTGTCTCCTTCTGGTTTCAAATTCAGTCTTTGGCCATTTAAAAAATACCAAAATTAATCTTATTAAAAAAAAATGCCTACCAAGACCATATACAATATTATACCTGTACAAAACTGCTTGAAGTAATTGAGGAAGGAAGGATGAAGTCCATCTTGAATTTCTCACCATTTGAGATAAACAATTGCACTGTATCCTGCTCTGCCAACAAAAGTAGTTTGACTAAATTGAAGAGGGTCATAAAATGTGAGGAATGTGACGGATTGATGAGTAAGTTGAAAATGTTTATCCTGTAGAATGTGGAGGCTTGGGCACGAAGACCATCATCAATCTGTAAAGCAAATGAGATAACTTGAGAAAAATGTGAGCTGAATGTGGCATAATTTAGTCATAAGAAGTAATTTATGACGAGTTCTCTTTTTTTTTTTTTTCCCCCCATGAAATCATTATGTTGGTGTTGGGCTGAATAAATGACTTTCATATCGTGTTGTCAAAGATAGTTGTTGGAACCATTCAGTAAAAAAATGTGGCTTCTCTGTCCTCATTGTTTCTTTTTACTGCCTGAGTATTATTTCAGGATACGACAAGTGGTATTTTCTGTGGAAATTTATCTGTTGTGAGTTTTCTCTGGGAGAGCCAGAAAAAAGAGATAAGAGGGACTGGGGGCAAGGTGGGGGCAACAATAAACAGGTGAGAAAAATTTTGCAGAACCAGATGTGATAACCCTTAATGATTATTTTGTTCTTGTTGTTGTTGTTTGCTGCACTGTGTTCCATGGAGATATTCCAGAGTTTCGGAAGGAGACTAACCTCCTTATTCTTAAGGACAGTAATTATATCGAAGCCCAGATCAGAATTTTAGCAATCCTGTGTGCCTGTGGGATGCACCCTTCCTCCTGCCTAGGGACAAAAAGTGAAACAAACCCCTTAGCGCTACCTGTTCACGTAGTGCCTAGGGATGTTGCACCAGTAGCTGTTAGCTTTTACAGGAGACATGGCTATATTATTTGTAGCTACTCGAACATTTATCTAAATTGGCTCGATCAACTAAATGCAAGAGGCTAATTCTAATTGACTGCATTTAATGTGGTGTCACCTGAAGGTGTCTATATTGCTAAATTTAAACACAAGCAAAATTACTTACATAGCCCAAAAGGAGCTTCAGTGCGTTTCTTTTCTGCTCTGCTTAACAATTAAAGAGCAAATCTCTCAAGATTAGCCAGGTGCAATATGCTGCTACTCACTTTTCTGTGTAGCATCAGGTATTGGCCGATGCTGGAGGCTGCATGCCAGATTTCACAGAGCAGCAAGGTGATCTGCTATGACAAATCCTGCGAGTACTTTTGGGGAAGTGGAATGCTGCTCTACTTTGAACACTGATGCATTCTCCACAGATTGTGTTTGTGGGTTTACTGGCATGTCTATTTTTCTATATCCTGTTTCATAGTAGTAACATTTTCCACTCCAACTGTTGGTCTAGAAAATTTCTTCCTGTTTTATGTTACCTCACATGCCAGCATGAATGCAGTTAGAAGGATGTAAGTATTTAGAAGGAAAGCAGCAAGGACAAGGAGAAGCAGAGATACAAACCAACGAGGAATGCATATGCAGGGCTACCAAGTTTGCACGCCTATGGGCAACGAAGCAGGACTTGCTGGACTATACCAGAAGCTGAGCAGTTAAGCAAGTGCAACAAACTTAATCTCTGCTTCACCCCTCCACGGTTATTGCCTGAAAACCACTCAGTTAACTCGTGTCATGTTTTGAAAAGGCTGTCGTGTGACATTACAAATGTCTCCTGGCTACATAACCCACAAGTGGGAAAGGCAACCCCAGGCACCAGAACGTGCTGGGGGCCACCCAGCTAAGCAAGCAGCTTTGCAGAAAAGGACCTGGGGTTCTGGTGGATGCCAAGTTGAACATGAGCCAGAAATGTGCCCTTGTGGCAAAGGCGGCCACCAGTATCGTGGGCTGCCTCAGGAGGAGTGTTGCCAGCAGGTTGAGGGAGGTGATCCTTCTCCTCTGCTCAGCACTGGTGAGGCCACACCTGGAGTGCTGGGTCTAGTTCTGGGCTCCCCAGTACAGGAGAGGCATGGACATACTGGTGAGAGTCCAACGAAGGGCCACAAAGATGATGAAGGGACTGGAGCATCTCTCCTATGAAGAAAGGCTGAGAGAGCTGGGACTGTTCAGGGGGGATCTTCATCAATGTGTGTAAATACCTGAAGGGAGGGTGCAAAGAAGAGGGAGCCAGGCTCTTTTCAGTGGTGCCCAATGACAGGACCAGAGGCAAGGGGCACAAACTGAAGCACAGGAGGTTCCCTCTGAACATCAGGAAACACTTTTTCAGTGTGAGGGTGACTGAGCACTGGCACAGGTTGCCCAGAGAGGTTCTGGAGTCTCCCTCCTTGAAGAAATTCAGAAGCCACGTGGACATGGTCATGGGCAGCCTGTTCTGGGTAGTCCTGCTTGTGCAGGGGCTTTTGACCAGATGACCTCCAGAGGTCCCTGCCAACCTCAACCCTTCTGTGATTGTGTCCCTGCTAATCATACTTCTGAGTAGCTAAAAGTTCACCTGAACCTTATTTATTTATTTATTTTATTTTTCTTTTTTTGGGGGAAGAGCTGACTGAATTGGTGGCACAACTACTTTATTAATTTTCTTAAAATCCATCATTTCAGAACTTTACTATGGTAACCAAAAAAAAAAAAAAAGTTATCATGTCAGAGTACCAGAAGAAAACTGTGTTCTATTGCAACATTGCCACAATGGAACAAAAATAGTTTCCCTTATGAAAAGGAGGGACCAGACCAACCAGATCAAGAGTAAAAGGGGACAAGATGTTGCAATATCAGTCAAATCAGTAATGAATAACAAAAGGGAAAGAAGAGGGTGTTAGACAACGCAGTGTTGAAGGCTTTCTGGCTCTGAAAAAAGGAATAAGGACTCCATTTTTAGAAGGATGACTTTGCAGACCTTTCAGTATGAGTGTTTTCAGGGCAGTGCTTCAGTGTTTTCAGAACTCTGATTGAAACAGGGAGCAAAGGATGTTAAAAGAATTGGGGATGATGGGGATAATTTCATTCTTTATTTCTCTCTAATGTCAATTCAAGGAACTTGGAAACATAAAGGCAGCTTGGAGGATAATTGCAAGATGACAGAAATGAATCTGTATTAAAGATAAAACTCTCCAGGCTTTGCTTTTATGTGAGGAAGACTCAAATTTGAAGTGTAGGTTGCTGATATAGCCAACACCATTTTCTTCCCTTCTTCTTTCTTTTCCTGTTGCACTGTGGACTTCTTAGTTTCAAAACTTTATTCCCCATCCTCATTGCTGACAAGTTCCAATAAAATGAATGCTAAATCAGACACCTGTTCATGAGGGCAAAATTTTGTATTCCTTATCTTAAATCAGTGCTTCCATCAATTGTTGCGATAGGGGATGAATACTATTCACGCTTACTCTAGTTTTAATACCAGGATGACATTCTCAAACATTAACAAGAAAATCTTCTCCCCTCCTTTCCTTCCTCCCGCTCCAGCTGAAACCAATTGTGTATTTGACTCAAAAACACAGAAGAATTGTAAGCTAGAAAAATTATTCATTCTTAATCGTTATGAGTAGGTACACACAGATGTTGGATATGTATTGTAGGGAGTATCTGTGGTTTCACTGTGCCAGCAGCATAATGATGTATAAAACAAGACCGTCTTTATTCCAAATAGTGAGTGTGTGGGGTTTTTTTGTTTTCTTTTTTAAGACTAGATGCACTCATGTGAAAAACGAAAGTGCAACATTAGGAGTGAAAGGATGATACAGAACACGATAAGCCTCAGAACAAGGTGTCTGGAACTTTGTTATCCTTACCTGAGATGTAACAAAATATGAAAACCTCACAGTTGTAATTAGCTGGCATTTACAGGGGGGGAAAAAAATGTATAAAGATTGTCAACAGCAAATAAATGATGTCAGGGTTCACCCAGCAGAGAGTCTGGGTTGAGGTAAAGGGTGGGGGGAGGGGAGCAGGCAAACTTGGTTTTTGAATGGTGTCACAGGCCTCCTAGAATGAGATCCTTGGAGAAGCGCATGGGGTGTTGGGGATCCATGTTTGTCTTTTTGCATGTTGAATGGTTTACAAAAGATTCTAGTTGACTTGTGTGATGGTTTCAGCCATCTACCCATACTCTGACAGAATCTCAGAAATCAAATGTTACTGGGGGTGATCTAGGACCTTTCCACTTTTGGTTATAATTAAGGAACAGGCTAACCCACAAGCACAAATACCTTGACCTGGATGTGATTTGTTCTAAATATTGAGAATTGCCCGTGACTCAACAGGTAAAAGACAAGTACAATGACTTGCACTTTAGAGAATTCCTTGGCGTGTTGCCTGGCACCTCGCAGATGGTTTTACTTAGAGTTTATGGTTAAAAGAAACAAGAATGCTACTAGGTACCCCTTTTTTTTCCATAAAACGACCAACTGACCAAATTTTTTCCCCAGTGTCTCTGAGACAGACGTTTCTCATTTGTTGTTGCACTTGGTGAACTTGAATCCAGCTAAACAGAGTAGATCACTGTAATTTCTCTGAAGAAATAAAATGTGAATTGCATTATTATTCAAAGTGTGCATTCTAAATCAGGAAATATCTGCACTGAATCAGGGATCCCTGCTTAAAAAAGACCCAATACTGGTTGCACAAATTTCCTTCTGTTTGATGATAGAACGTAATGCTTTTCCATAATCTGCTTTCTCTGGTGCAGAAATTATTTTAATGTATGCTTGTGTGGGTAAATAATCCCAAAATACTTGTTCTCAGCATAATGGATTGTTCTGTTTATTCAAGTGGTAGGTAAGGATGAAACCAGAACATATTTATTTACTGTTTCTATTGTCTAAGTGCCGATTTAGATATATGATGTTTGCTTTAAAAAACAAACAAGCTCAAAAGCAGCAACAAGAAAACCCCTGAACCAAAAGCCTCTAAAATGCCTACATTTTAGTCTCTCATTTATCCTTAATCTCATCTAATCAGCAGTTCGGATCTCCTCCAAGACTGCTTTCGTGGGATTGCACAGCATATTGCACATGTAGAGATAGAATAAAATAGACTTAAATGTAGTCATTTAACTTTATTTTCTCTTGTTGATTTTTTAAAGGCTATGTGAAGTGATATTTTCAGTTTTATTGCAAAGCCATAACCAAAAGAATCTGAAATATTATAATTCTGATATTAATGCTCACTACAAAAGAGGGAACTTTGTTTACTATGTTTTTTATTAAAGCAAAAATTATTTGATACATCTTGGGGGAAAAATAACTTCAGCTTGAGTAATAGTGTCATACTTTACTAAGATGCATTTATTTTGTGCAAGAATTGAGAGTCCTGCTTAAGAAGAGTTGGATACTTATGTTCTAATTCCTCCAAGGGCACTGCAGACACCCAAATTCTTGTAGGTTTGGGTGTAGCCTCACTTGGTCCTCATTTTGGGGGTTTTCCCAGCATGTAAATTATTCTAAAAATCTGTAAATGAAGCAGAAAGTCTGGGACATTCTGNTTTTTTTTTTTTTTTTTTAACTCCCCTTCTTTTTTGAAGTGCAGCAATAAAGTAAGAAAACTGGAAAAATCTTTTGCAGGAGGCAGTTTCAGGAAACAGGGAGCTCAACCCAGTTTATGCAGTTGTCTTTCCCTGAAACATTCGGAAAAAATCTGATTCAGACATTACTATATCTTTAAAGGAACATGTCCACTGGTGAATAAACATCCTTGTTAAACTGCTGCTGTGAATGATTAGCCTCTTTGTTAAAAGCTTGAAATGGATTCAGAGTATCGATCTAGTTATTCTTGAGGTCCACCTCTTAATCTAGCAGATAAAGATAGTATTTCCATCTTGTTTATCTGTTCCCATATATTTATGGAGATCAAGATTTTCTGTAACCTACTAGGTTATTGATAATTGATTTAAAAAGTAATGCTTTTTTCAGTCTAGAAGTGTTCCTCTGGCTCTCTTTCAGTGCACCTGCTTTGTACTATGGATATCAGAACTTAACACATTCACCATGTGTTTGGTATTGGGTTTATTAACTGTCTCTTCACTGTCATTTCAGTTCATAGGTGTTATCTGTGTTTTTTCCCATTAAACAGAAAATTTCGCATCTCTATATACCTGGCAGGTTTACATCCATTTAGTGTGTACCATCGTGACTTTCCAGATCCGTTTTTGTAACTTTTCAATGGACGTGAAGGTATGTGCCCTCAGAGAAGAACACCAACATTACTACTGCTTTCAGCTGAAGAAAATTGTCCTTCTGTATTCTGTTCCTTATTTAATATAAAATGTTATCTTGATAGACACATAATTACTCTAATTATTTTATCAGTAGAGCATTTACAGGGGGTATTCTTTTTATTCAGCCTACTTAGTATCTTAAGAACAGTTCTCAGTAATTTCACTTGCAGAGTAAAATTAAATTTGCTATTCAGGGAAAAATTCTAAGTGGCATTTTGACTTGTGCATATCAACTTATACAGCTATTTTTGGTTTTTATTGATTGATCTATTATATAGAACAGGTATGCTGCACTGAGATTGCTTTGCATTACAATTGCAGCTAGGGTTTTAGATCTACATTCAGGATTACCTCAGGGTGTGAAGGCAGGCAGCTTTTACTATGAGAATATGTGAGACTATCTGTCCTGTCTTTGGGGAGATTGAAGTTATACATCATTCTTCCCATGCTAGTAATTTTAGGTATGTAAGTGCTTCTGTAAATCTGGCACCCACACCCCCCCCCCCCAACCCCCCCCCCCCCACGGTGTAGCTTAGTCCTGAACATATTTGACTGCTTACATCTGTAAGGTTTAAATCAATACAATTTTTAGTAAAAGTAGTAACACCTGAGTTTTGTATCGTGTTTCATTTGTAAAATGGGATTGCTACACAAATAGAAGTTATTGCTATTCACATTTTATAAGTTGGAAAAGTAATCCCCTCTTTGTAAGGGGTTTAGGTCTAAGTATAATAAAATTGTTTTAAAAAGTCCATGTATCAGTACTGTGGAGGACATTCAAATATTAGACGACACTGAAATCACTGAAATCAAATTGTGGGTGTAAAC
Organism: Fregata magnificens; assembly: GCA_013389945.1. Taxonomy (NCBI): domain Eukaryota; kingdom Metazoa; phylum Chordata; class Aves; order Suliformes; family Fregatidae; genus Fregata; species Fregata magnificens. Next base: position 11,463 of record WAAD01032159.1, on the reverse strand, counting down.
CATAATCCAGTAATTTAAACTGACAGAGTTCCAAACCTGGGTCCCAGTCTATATCCTGAATTGCTGTGTAAAAAAAAAAAAAAAAAAAAAAGCCCTCTAAGGCTATATTTCCCATTTTATGTAGTTATAAATGAGGCAGATAACATAGTCATATAATTCTGAAGGACAATCTATTTCCTCAGATCAGGGCCTATACCTATTCATAACTGGTTGCATAATATAATTTCAAATAAAATTTCAAATATTTTTTTTCTTCAGAGCATTTGTAGACTGTCAGATATGTATATTCTCATTCCAAGTCATCAGTTTTGAATCATATTTCTGGATGTATCTTAGCTTTCCTGAACCTTTTTAAATCAAAGGAACTCTCATTTTGACAAATGGTCACAGCAGAAAGCAATGGTTTTAAGGTCCCAGAGAATTTTCCTGCATATTCTATTTTAATGGCTAGCCAAAGCTATGGTTGAAGCATGTATTTTGAGCCTGTATTTTCCTATACACTTTATGGAGAAAATGGTGACAGTGTGTATTCCCCTAACCTTAGTCCCTTAAATTTTGTGTCTGAAATCGGAGATTAATCATGTTGCTGCAAATTTGTAGTCTACACTGAAATCTCTGCATCTCCCAAACAACCCAGGAGTGCCCTATTTCCTTAACTTACACATTCATTAGGAAAAAAAAGTGTTTTCAGGCGTTGATCACTCAGTGACCTTTCTTTCTTACAGCAGTAGACACATTGTCAGCAATTAGTTAATGTGAGGAGATCACTAACACAACCTGATAGTGACATTTAACCTTGCTAGAAAGAAATGAGGGAAGAGAGTAATAAATGCGGTAACAAATGTTTCCATACTGATGGGATTTTTTTTTAATGTTTCTTCTAGTGTTTTTGTAGACAAGTATTTTGATTGTCTTTGTGAATAAATTGCTTAAAGTAAATGATCTAATACTTTCAGATTTTTATTTCTTACTAGTTGCAGTAGACAACCTAATGAAAACCTTTTTTTTTTTTTTTTTTTTTTTTTTTGAAAAGGGAGGATTTAGCTCTTCAGGCGTGTTCTTAATTTTTTGTTTGCTTCATTTTTCATTTAGGTGCACACTTCAGTAGATAGCTACTGGAGTAATGTATTTTTAACAAAGTAGATGAGCCAGTGTATTTTGGATTATTTGGATCCTGTTTGAGACACGTGATTTTGTTCTCGTATATGACTGGTAGCAATGAAGCATTCAAATAACTCATGGAGTAACAGGCCTGTGTTGGTTAAAGGGCTGCCCTCTTCTCAAACTGCATGCATAATTACGCAGTGTTTCCTTTCTCTCCTTAGAGATTTTTGGTATCGGATGTTATCAGTTCAGGTGGTTCCAAGTCCGAGACACAACTTTTTGAACTGGTGTTTTCCAAGTGTTTCCCCTGTCTCCACAGTTGTAGCAATTTCAGCTTTGACTGGTTACTTTCCAGCCTTCGGTCTGTTTAGGCTGCTGGTGGAGGTTCTTGGTGAGCTGCACATTAAACAGTGTTTTTCAAGCTCGTTTGTATGGTGGTAGCTGGCACAGTGGAATCCATGTGGTAAAGCATTATTAAAGTGTATATCTATCTTCCAACTTCCCTTACATTTGGCATTTTTAAAACTTTCCATAAAATCATCCTGTGACAGTAACAGATTAGTTTTTTCAACAAGAGCTTCTAAACATGGCAGTATTTTTGGTCACCGAAAGACAAGTAGCTTAAATACCAAAGGTTAAAACAAATACTGTTTGAAACGAACTAAAATAAATCACTCCAAAGAACTTTTATATAGAAAACTTGCAGATTCACTTTCTTGTCTGAGAAAAATAACTGTCATCAGACAACTGTCATGACAAATAACAAATCAGCATCATTTACACCATTTAGGAAAATTTTGTTTCTGGTGAAAAAGAAATTTACCATGAGAACAGCGGGGCAGTGGATCAGGTTGCCCAGAGAGGTTGGGCAGCCTCCATCCCTGGGGGTTTTCAAGGCCCAGATGGATAAAGCCCTGAGCAACCTGGTCTGATCTCATAGCTGACCCTGCTTTGAGCGGCAGGTTGGCTTGGATGACTTTCTGAGGCCCCTTCCAACCTCATTTAGCCTTTGATTCTGTGAAATTCAGACGAGGTCACCTGCTGCTACTGAAAATGAAGTAATCGTGTTGTAGCACATGCAGCGCTCTTTTAATCAGTTGTACCTTCTACAAAGAAAGCTGAAGCGGGAGTAGGACACAAGAAAGAGGAACATGGAAAAGTGAAAGAAACGAGACACAGTGCTTAGCGCAGGAAACCTTTCATCCCTGAATGTTTTGATTTTTCCAGTTGTCTTTTGATGTCAGGAAAGTTTGGTGGCCCCAAAATGTTGCTGTTTATCAGGCAAATATGGGGAGTTTATTGATTCCCAGTTTGTGAAAGGATGGGTTAGCTGGTCAGAGGTCAAGGTGTGTCGTTGCAGTCCTCTGGTGAAAAAGTGTGTGCTGTACTTGAGACAAATAGGAATTGAGATATATCTGGAGGAAGGTGATAGGTTTCTAGATATTAAGAGGTGTACTGAGCTCAAAGAGCATGCTGCAGAATGCTGTCCAGAAAACCAAGAGAGGAGGAAAGGCCTGGAAAATCAATAAACTCACTCTTGATAGAGTTACTTTCTGAGATCTTTAAATACTGTTTTTAGCAATTCTTGTTTAGTTTTGCGCATGTGCAAAGTTCACGGTTTACTTTTATTAGCCACCCAGTCTAACACTAAGCATTTCTCTTGTAAACGGGAGAGCAGCTGGAGCCCAGGCTATAGAATATTTAAATATTGTGAAACTCTACTTAATTTCCCTTGGCAAGAATGGCAATATGCATAAGAGTTCTTTAAAACAAATGGTTTTCACATCCTTTTATTTAAATGTCTAAGGTAATCTGCATACGCAATGAAGAGTTCCCAGGGGTTTGGTTGTGGGTTTTTGCTTTTTGTTTTTGTCGATCACTGTTGCCTTATTTTTAGTGCAGTTGTTACTACTCTTAGTATAGTGTCTATGGTAGCCCTGGTCTAGTAGGATATAAATAGTGACAGAAGGGAAAACAGACACCTTGATCCCCCCCGACAGCTGATGGGAGCACGGCAAGAATTTTGTGAGTAGGAGCGGTGGCCTTGGAAGGAATCCCCATAACCCAAAAGAGCTGTCCTGTTTTCTTGTCTCCTGACGGTATGGGAGATGCCAGCTGCTACTGTGCATGGGGTGGTACGTAGCCCCTTGACTTGCTCTGTCCTGTAACTCTGGTGCTTGTATGCTTTGTGAATGAAAAGGTACTTCTGTGTTTGCCAACAGACTGCTTTGTATTTCTGAATAGGTGAAGCTACCATAGAAGTTCTTAGTTATTAGAGGATAAATAGAATGTACTGTAGACATCTTGACATCTAGTCTGAGTCTTTGCTCAGGCTTTACTTTTGCCACTCAGTATTAGTCTGTATCTGTACTTCTTAAGGACCTTCATATTTTTAGCACAACATAAACCCACCAGAGGCTTTTCAGAATATTTTGGTACCTCCAACAGTGAGATCAATCAAGTAGGCTAAGATACTTCTGCAACTGTGTGCTACACTTAGCTTCTCAAGGTAATGAGCTGTCTTGTCTATTTGTTAGAAATGTATGGTATGATCTCTAACATGCTGTCCTTTACAAGAGAAGAGAAAATAACATCTTAAAATTTGCAATTTGAATAAAGTCTTTGATTAGATGAGAAAATATTTGACGTTTGAGAGCTTTCCATTGCATGTTAAAAAGACTTAAAATGCCACTGGTTTGGAAAAAAAAAATGGTGCTTACATTTGTTCTAAAAGCTGAATCTTTCCACCTAGTACCATGCTTCTCAGAAGCCTTGGTTGGACTCCTCTAGCAGTTGTGGGAAAAGACTTTCAAGTTTCTCGTAAAACAAGAGAATGATTTTTTTTTAAATTGTTTTTTTAAAAGCACATTAATGAGAGAGATCGACTTTCAGTTGGTGGAATTCCAAGTCATGTAATGTGCATTATCTTTGGTGAGTTGAGAAGTATTTTAACTTGTTAAACACTTCAGCTGAATGAGTAAAGTCTGCATTTGGAAATTAATTGGCTGCTTCTGTGGGTAAGTGCTGGATAATGGCATAAAAATACCTGCACTCTTCTTCATTCCGTTACAACAGTTCCTTCTGGGTAGTGAATGTGGCCCTGACATCCAAAGGTGGGAAGCTACAGCTTGGCAGGCGTCTCCTCCTCCTTTTCTCCCTTCTCATTTGTCTTGGAAAATATTATGGACCCATGCTTTAAAGCCCCTGAAAAAGTGAGCAAGTGAAGATGCTGTTGGAGTAACACACATGCCTCTGGGCAATGCTCTTTCTCTCTTTTTTCTTTTTTCTCTTTAAAGAACAAAACCAAAAACCAAACAAAAAGCCTGGACAGAAGCCAAGTACATGGGAGCAACCAATACCTTGGTCTGGAATGGGGTGGGCTGGGAACTGAGTGGGGAATGAAGTACCTTTGGTACTTGGCAAATCTGAACTTGGAAACCTTGAAAACAACATTTTGATCCTAGCTCAGTAGACTTGACTTGCTGGAAAAAAACAATAGATTAGATATTTATAAACTATTAAATACAGCATAAAGTGCAACTGCTTTTTTTTACCACCTACTTGGTTCTAAACGTTGAATACTTCATACTAGTGAATTACATGACTGTAAAATATCTTTCAAAGTATGAGTTAGTGGGTTTTGTCACTAAATTCCCTGCTCTCTGTATTCCTGTGTTTCTAACTGAATTATTTTCATGTTACTTATTTCAGTGTTTTTCGGTTATTTCCTTGTCATTCTGTGTTTCACTTTTTCTTATGCATTGCTTACACTCTTCTATCTGATGACTCTGCCTTTCAAAATATGAAGTTGCATGATAAAAGACATGTCCACATGCATGAAGGAATAGAGAGGCGTGACGGCAGGCAGGGGAACCGCAATATCTCATTCAGAGGAATGATCCCCTGCCCTAGCCCCTCCCAGGGCTGTCCCAGGAGGGACATCATCCCCATGGCCTAGGGTTGACTCCCATCGCCGTGAGTCAATGGGAGCGGCTCTCTGGAACACCCATCGGTGTGTGTGTGAGGGGTCATTGCCCAGGGCTATGGGGCACATTATGGGTTGCAAGAGAAGGGCATTTCAAGGTTGTTCTAGCCAGCGAGTAGGTTAAGTGCCTTGGGAGCCAGGTAGCCAGGTATGTGTGTGCTGAGCACCTGAAGGAGTTGGCTGCTGGAGTGACCAGATCCAGGACAACTGCCAGAGAGACAGTAGGGCTGTGGAGGGGGGGAAGGTTGGGGGTGTCTGTATGTGAGGCCACTGGAGATGAGAGGATTCAGGGATGAGTTAACTGGGGAGACTAAGTATCTCAGGCCAGTTACTGGAGGGATGCACAGTGTATGTTTCCCACTAGTGGACCTTCATCCTGATGTGTTAGAGAGGGGAACGGGGTGAGGCTGTTGGTGATGTTTGTGTTTCCAGTTGACAGTTTACAATGCTGAGCAAGAAGTGAGGTAGACCTGCTGCTGTCTGTACACATCCGTGTGGTGTTTTCCCAACCATATGAATGTGATGCAGGTTCACCTGGTAGCTACTTGACCTTTCTCTACAGGGCTCCTTTCTCTTCTGCTGTTGATTGTTCATTATTGTGTAGTTAGTTCTCTCTCAATCTGGAATCTGGCAGTTGTCTGTATGGGATCTGGTCCCATCCCTTTTTTTCTCCCCACACCATGTTGGATTCTGACTCCATTTTTGTTGTGCTTGCACTGCATCGCACAAGCTGCAATTTTAATAACCACAGTTGATCACCCAAGTGTTGGAAATAACAGCAGATCAGATCGAGGGGAATTGCACTCAAAATATCCTTCTCTTGTGATAGTTATCATAGACAACTCTTCTCACTATTGTTTTCTGAACGATTTTATGTTTGCTTTTTAAAATTTAGCTAGAGCATGTTTCTCTAGCTTATTTTATGGTGATGTGTGATGGTAGAGGGATCATTTTGATTCTGTTCTGATAACACAGGAGTCTCTTTCACTGCAGTTATAACCATGTTGATTTCTAAATGGAAAGTCAAAAATATTTTTGGATTGCTGTACTCTTCTCTGCTCCAAAACGTTGCAGCTTGAGGTCTTTAGCTCATTTAGTGAGCTCAAAATACATGTTTTTGTCCCTAGTCCTGTCCTTCAGAAGTGCAGTGTGGAATCTGCAGAAAAGATATACATTCATATGAAAATTAGTTCAGGCAAACTGTCTATCAAGCAAAAGACTAGTTTTTTAAAATGCAACAACATAAGAAATATGTTTGTTGCTTGCCTGTTACGTGGAACATTAGAATCAAAGTTACTGGTCATCACATTGAAGATATTCAAGACAGTAAAGCTGATTGTAATTGAAAGCATATTTATATTAAGTGGCAAATATGCTTATTTTTAACATAAAAAGCATTCATTAGAAAAAAGTAATTCATTTCTTTTGAATTGAATGCAATGTTAGTTTAATTTTCAGAACATTGCTTGGAGCAATGGTTTGACATTTTCTTGAAACTGATCTGATTAGTTCTCAGAATTATGCTGAGAAATGTCACTTACTATGGAAAATACCTTTTTAAGCAGTGAACCTCAGAAAAGAAAAATTATTTTTTCTTCACAAATTGCTTTGTGCATTTCAGTGGCAAGGGCAACAGTTAGCTCTAATTGTGTATTGAGCTTGTTTTTATATGATTATGGAATCAATTCAGAATCTTAACAGAAAAATGATATGGATTGAACCAAGTCCATTGTGCTATTTTTGTGAAGGTGACCTTAAAGAGTAAGTGTAAAGGCTTTTAAGTTTAAAATTTCAATACTCTTCTGCTGTAATTCTTATGACATGAAGCTCAGTTGCCTGTGTAATGTCTCCTTTAAATGAAATAGGCTTTTTCATCTGAATTAGTGGCGAAGATGAATTGTATACACTCAGATACGGGTTTTGAATGAGCGAATAAATTTAATAAAGTTACATAATATAATTTACAGGACTTGCTAATAGAAGTATTTTGCGTATACCATCATTGAGTACTATGAAGATTTCAGTGGTCTTACTGGACAGTGAAACACTGTTTTAAAGTATGATATTCAAATTAGTATGGTTAAACAGCTGGTAGGATTCCCAGAGCTTAAATCAAACTTTGATTGTCAGATTTCATATGGTGCAAAACTTAAGTTTCTGCCAAAAGCAACGCTTTCACATCTGAATCGGGATTTGTGGTTGTTGTATACAGCAAGGAGAGCAGAATGCATTGTCTGGAGGATGGTCATTTTCAGCACTGTAGTGGTCTTAAAGATTAGGTTTAACACTCCAGACTATTTTGCCTTCTTCATTAAGAATGCACATATTTTAAAAACTTAACATTGTTTATGATCTTTATTATTTAAATTCTCCCCTGTATCTTCATTTTTTTAATTAAAAAAAGCAGGGGGATTTGGACCTCCTCGCTAGATTACTTCAGTGGAATAGTTTACTGTCTCTTTTAATGCAGCTTGCTTTCCAATTAGAGGACTTTTTCAATGACAATAAAGTTGATATATCTTGTCACATTCATCTATCTGTATTTATTGGCAATGTTTAATGTTGTCGTTGTAAACAAAGCACTATTTTCAGGGGACTTCAGTCTGTCCATTAAAAAGAGAATAGAAAGCCAGTTGTTTTTATTCCCCCATGTTCTGGAAAATGCCATGTGCACTTCCAATTAAAAAAAGTATTCATATTGAAGAAAAATTCTTTGCAGAGGAAATAAGCTGCATTTGACTGCTATGCATAGTGCAGGTTGCAGCACAGAACATGATCTCTGCTAGAAATGAGGGGAGCTCCTTTAAAATTGTTAGAACAACTTCAGACTTTGAAGTGAACTCAATCTTGCACTATGCTTGTTGCTAACATTGATTTGCATGTTCATATGTTAATGCATATGTAAGTACTTGAATGTGCAAATTGATGTATTTAAAATCTATTCTGACCCCTGTTATGTGAAATGTCTGCCTATTTATAATTGAAAAAAAAAGTATTTTTAGCATTCAGACAGTTTGTGACAGAGGTCAGTATCTTTTTTCCTTCCTTCTCTTTAATTCCCAGGTTTACAGATAGGGAAATAGAGAGGAGAAGAGAAAAAAATGTTTCACCCAAGGTGAATTAAGAAGGGCAGTGATAGGACCCAGCTCTCTCTAGTCCCAGTCATACGACCTTCCTTATTGCTAATCAAATTCCCTTTCAAGCAATGTTAGTTTTAATTAAATACAACTAGTCCTATCTCTAAGCTTCATTAAGGTGTCATTAAGAAACTAGGGAGATGAGGAAAGGATGTTGGAGTTCCTTCAGCAGGACCTTAAATTCTGTTTATAAACCATAATGTAATTTCATATTCCAGTTTATTTAATTGTTAAGGACACTGGTTTCTGTTGAACCCTTCTGAAACATAAAAATGCTAGGAGCTTTCCAAATCTTAANNNNAAAAAAAAAAAAATCAGTTGAATGACTCACGTCCCCTTAAACATTTTCAGGGTCTCAAAACAACAGAACGGTTTTACTTCTGGAGAAAAAATTGCTTAAATACAGTACTTGATAGCTTGGAAAAATCATACATGTTGTGACTGAAGTGTAGCTAGATGGAAATTAGCATTTGGGACAACTGAATAAGTTTTCAGATGCTTTCTTTTGATGCTAAAATATCATTATCATACTGAAATACTCAACAGATTTGGCTTTATATGATATTGTGCTTTTGTTTGGGTTCTTTTTTAAATTTGTTTTTTTGTTTAAACACAATAAAGTTTACAGTTTCAGGCTTCCATCCCCAGGCAGAGGTCTAAAGACAGTTTAGAGAATTGTACGACTCTGGGGGGGTGCATCTTTTAAAGGAAGAAGAGGAGAAAATGTAATGTTGCGAGGCTGTTCAAAACCAAGTGGTTGAAAACTGTTGACTTTTTCTTAGAAGTGAATCTGGTGCACCATATGTGAGCATTCTAAAGTACCCTTTTTAATTACACAGTGTTTTAAAATTTGCAGCATATGCTTGTGTGTTGGCATGACTAATTGCTGTCCACTCAGTTTTCACAACACTCACAGCAGCAGGAGCTGCGCTTCAGCACTATCACTTTTTTTTAAAGTAATGGTAATGGAAGACTACAAGCGCTAGGAGGTAATGGCACGGTGGGCACTGAGCAGACATTTTGACCTGAAGTTCATATATTTCAAATTGCCTGCAGTCCCGGTGAAATTTATGCAGGAACTAAAGTTAAAGCTGTCTCCTTAATTTCTTTTGAAATTACTTTTCCAGCTGACTTTAATCATCTGAGAGGTAGAGGACAGATGATGTGTCCTGGTAGTGCATTGGTTTGTTTCTCTCTGGAGACCAAGCACAGCGAGTGTTACCTTTGTTAGGCAATCTCACCTGTATGCCTTATCCCTGGCCAGTTCCTTCCCTGTTCCTAGAGGAGATAAAAGAGCTTTCATCTGCTTCTGCTCACCGCTTGCGCTATCTGCAGAGCCTCTTGTTTTGAGCTATTTCTTTTATGTCTTTGGTAATCTGGGGTCTAAGCAATTGGCCTTGTTAGTTTCCAGCATCATTAAATTGAGCCAGGGACTAAGGAAGGGCTAGCAGTTCAAATCCAAGCATGGCTGTGATAAACTGTACGTGTTTCCATTTACTGTTGGCGCATGATTTAAAAAAAAAAAAAAACCACAACCAAAAAGCACAAACCAAAACACTTTTTCTAACATATGCTTTAGCGCTGTGCTTCAGGAAGAGATGACTCAAGGACCTGCATCTTCTTTCCTTGCCCTTCACTTTTCTTTGTTGTCTTGGCATTTTCCCCCTCTGCCTGCTGAATTTGCAAGTTGGCTTTATTTAAGCAGCACGTTACCCCTCTTTGTTTCATTACTCATTCTAAAGATAGGATATGCATTTGTTACATGTACAGTAAAACCTAATGAAGTGATATGAGATGCTGGATGCAACAATTTAACCCTCCCCAACAATGACACTTGCACACAAAATGTGCTCTGTTTGCGTTGCGAGCATCAGCCATGTTTTAAGCAGACTTCAGCTGTGTTTAAAATATAAGCTGCACTGTGGTTCCTGGATGGAGCCACAGGGCTCTCTTGTTCTGGTCAGGAACTCTGAAAAAATTAGAATTCTGTGTAGCTTAAAAAATGCAAAAATTATTTTGGACTCTCTCCGTGTGTTTCAGAATTTAGGCTCATTTGGGTTCAGTATTCTGCATGAAGCAGATATACATTAAGGTTCACACAAACTGACTGTAGGGAGTTATTACTGCGGGTAAAGGGTGAGCTCTTATTTAGGCTTCCATTTAGTTTCATTTGAGCTGATCCCTTTAGAAAGAGATTTCATCAGGTTCATTGCTCTCTAGGAAGAAACATGAAGTCCTAGTCGTAGGCTGAAAACTGGGCTATGGTATGATCAGAGAATGAGTTGGAAACTTCTAGTGACCCAGTCTGGCATAGGATATTCATAATCTGAAAGCCTGGGATGCCAGCTCTCTTTTGTCTAAAAACCGTTTCTTCCGAACAACAAGAAATTTATTCATCCACATGGATTTAGCATCCAGAGCAAAAGGCATGCCACGGGAGAAAGACTTAATAGGTGTGGGTCTTAACTCTCTAATTCAATGATATTTTTGCTACTGATGTAGCATGTAATAGTTATGAAATTTTATTCTTCACCTAAGGTTAAGGTTTTGCTCTCCATCTTAAAGTATTTCCATTTCTGATGGGAAATTTTGTAAAAGATAAGCAACTTGGGAGAATTTTAAGATTTTTCAATGCTTCAGCAGTGAACAAAGACTTGTTTTCAAATATATTCCACTGATAAAATAACTTTGAAAATAAATTTAGTATTTAATGTGACTATTTCTTCAAGTATTCAATATTCTAAGTTAGTATTTGACCTTATGCAAAAGTATAAAAATTATAATAAGGGATCTGTGTTAGCTGACTGATTATACTGCCCTCATTCATGCATGTAGTTTGATTGACTTCACTGGTGCTTCTCATCTAAGTCCTCTGCAATTTTAGCTGAACAGCACCAGACTGTTGGTATAATTTATTTCAAATCTTTTGCCTACATGTGTTATTTAAAAAAACCCCAAACCACACTTTTTTCCCCCCTTTATCTTTATTTAAAACTTCCATGTGTTTGCTGAAGTAATCACAGTCCCTGTTTCCAAAAAGCATAAACAGATAAAGAAACTAATATAGAAGCATTTCATCAGTATGGTGTTAGCTGTTCAAGCTGGATTTGAAAGCTGCTCTCTTGGGGTCTATGCAAGAAACCACTGCTATACTGCAAGTATACAAATGTATGCTTTATTTTTATTGTATATTTCTATATAATTAAATATAAAAGGGGATGCTAATTTTGTTCCAGG
>WAAD01032158.1:65861-81431 GCA_013389945.1 Fregata magnificens | reverse complement strand
GCCGGTTCGGGATCCGTGCTGGGAGCTGTCCCGGCCACCGCCCTGGTGTCCTCCCGGGGCGGGCGTTGGCGACCGGCAGGGCCGCCTGGGTGTCGCGGCACTGCCGTATGCCTGGAGCAGGTGGCGGGGGGGTCCATTTATACAGAGCTTGGGGGGGGAATAAGTGAGTGCTCAGTCTGGAAACTTGAGTCACTGGTGTTAAAACTTTGCTATAGAGTAAGCAGACATGTAAATTTCTGTCCAGGTTATATTTTTGGTTTTGTAGGTAAACTTTAAAAGCAGTCGGTAAGAGCATGCCTAAGACTGTGGGCCATTAGGTAGCTAGCCCTCTGCGATTACTTAATGGTTTTTTTACGCTTCTGCAGGGGGTATTTTACCTGTAGGGGTCGTATGGGTAAGGTTTCCAAGTATATTTCAGTTGGCAGAAGAAAAAGTAGTAGAAATACCTGAAACATTTTATCTAATGTTCCTCAGTATCTAATTGTAATGCTGTGGTTAGTGTAATTCACTGAGCAATCTCCAGGCTGTGTGTAAATCTTTTTTCTAACTCTTGTTTTGAAGTGTGTTTCAACGAACACACTTATCTCGTGTTGAAGGTGGTTTGTCCCAAGTGTTCACTTGAGAAAATCACTAAAGGAAATCACTTAGAAAAAATGCATTTTTTTTTTTTTTTTTTTTTTTTTTTTGCCCCCCTTCAGGTCCTGGAATCTTGACCCGAACTCTTCTCAATGCAGGTGTTAGAGTGGTAGCTCTAGAAAGTAACTCAGCTTTTCTTCCGAACTTACAGGTACACTTTTGATTTGGTAGCACGTTTGTGAAACTTAATTAAAGGGAAAATAAGAAATTAACTTACAATTGTGTAATAACTTGGATCAAAAAGGAATTAGCCAGTGATCGTTACTTGTAGCATCTGAAATAAGGCTTAATAATAGTAAGTATTGTTTGGTTTTACATTGCACGTTCAGCAGCAGACTATTTTATAATCAATTGATTTGACATTTTGTGTATGCAGGAATTCAAGTTAGTCTTCCTATGAATAGTTTCATGCATAAATTTGAGGTTAATAGTAATCAGAGTCATTGTGGTTGCGTATGTTTAAGCAAAATGTCTGTATGTAGCTTTCAGAACTCTGTAAAAATAGTCTTGGTTATTCTGATTATCTCATAGTATTATTTAATCTATTGTCCTGCAATTGACTGGTAATATTAAGACGCTTACATGTGTTGTCCTCTCCTGTTCACCTTGGCTTTGCATGCATTCAAAGGTGGTCAGACACAGAGCTGCAGAAGTTGCACTAAAAGGGTGGTGTTACAATGCTGTAAAGTAGAGGTTTGGAACCAAAGACTCTCACCTGACTTAAAATGTGTGTAAAAGGCATTCTGTCTGCATATATGAAAAATTCCAGTTGTAAATCATTAAATGCAGGGATTTGCTTAGTTGTATAGCTTTTTTTGCAAAACATTGCAGAACATCTTACCAATTTAAGAATGTGTTTTAAAGCTCCAGTTGAGCAGCACAAAAATGTCAAAATGCCCTGCACAATGAAGGAAGCTATTCTTTTTGAGGTGTAAGCAGCATCTCTGAGATTTGACTCTTGTTGACTGGGTAACAATTTTAGGTAGTGCTTGAATATTTGTTTTTTGTTTGAGTTGGGTGTTTTGCCAGGCAGGTTACTGCATCCAGATTTCTTCAGCTGAAACTAATCTTGTTCAGTCCCTAGAGAATAGCCTGGATGGACAATTAAAGGTAATTTACGGTGACTTCTTCAGACTGGATCCTTTGGTGACTGGAACAGTGAAACCACCTGCTATGTGTTCTGACAAACTTTTTGAAACCATGGGTGTAGCAGCAGTTCCTTGGAGGGCAGGTATATGCATATGATCACACATGTTACAAATACATTTGAAGGGTGCATAGGCATTTTGGCAAAATCTTCAGGATTTGCTTGAGGTGTATGTTCTATTTAATATATATGCTGGATTAATGGATATTATTTCCTACATTTGAGCTTTATTTACGTTCTTGATAGCTTCAGAAAACCCTTGTGACAATATGAAATCTCAGCTATTTGCTTGTCTTTATTAAAGGTTTAGTCTAATGCAAACTGGGCTTAGCTTTGAGTAAAGCTTGAACTATATTCATTCTTGAACAACGTGAGCTGACAGAATTTCTTTTCTTAATTGTTTGTAGTTTAGACACTAGCGTTAATGAGATTGTCTAGTATGTATTGCAAAATTCTAAAGATACTCTTACACACTGTTGAAACAGATGTACCTGTGAAAATTTTTGGAATCTTACCACAAAAAAAGGAAAGGAACACACTTTGGAGGCTTCTTTTTGCCCTGTATGAATGCAGTTCCATATACAGATATGGAAGAGTAGAACTCAACATCTTTATAAGTGAAAAAGAGTACAAGGTATGTGTAAGATTTTACAGGTAGTAAGGAATAAGTAGTGCTTCACAGAACATAAAAACATTTGTATTGTATAGTTAATATTTTTGCTAGTGAATTTCTTTTTCTGCTAGAATTTTTAAGTTTTGTCTGTTTCCTACTTGTTTTCTTTATGCAGTAATAGCACTGTCAAGAAACATTCTGTTGTCACATAACTACAAATCTTTCAGATGTGAAGGCTGGTCCTTGAGAAGGATATGCAGCAGCAGACTAGCTGCTTTCCATTGTAGCTTGTGAGATGCTTAAATTCTGTAATGTGCTTTTGCAACAAAATTGTTTACCAGTTGTAGGTAGTAGTCAATGAAGATTGAATTCAAAATGCCTTGTGAAGAGGATTCAAAGTTACTAAATACCATACTCAGTGAGATGCATTTGCCCTCTTGATCCACTTTTGTATGCAGTACTGAAAAAAACTGTGGCAAAATGAGTGATTTACACAGCTTTTTATTGAGGTTCTGTACACTGAGGTGCAGAGCAACTTTCTGTGTTACATGTTCCTAATTTACGCTGTCCCAAACCTCTAGAACTGTATTTACAGTTCAAGGATACCTTTTCTTTCTGTGAAACTGTGAGGTTCATACAGAGCCACAAACCTTTAATTACTTGAAGTAAGCAAAGACTTCCAGGTGTGCTTACACAACCTGTGCTGTGTCTAACATCCTACTGAAAAAAGTTAAAAGTCTTAAGTATATTCTTCTGTGAAATGACAGGTTGGACAGCACTGAAATATCCACTTAAATGGTATGTTTTTAGTGGCCCATTTTTTGTGCTAATAGGGGGCAGCCTATTCATTTAATGCAGTCACTGTGGTTTTTATTAAGTTTTCTGGTTATATTGTGAACCCTGTTAAATGAGTTGTGTACCTAAGTAAAAGCAATTGGAACCTTCTTTTTGTTTTTTTTGGTTGTTCTCTACATCTATTATGAGAAGTTAAATCTCCCTGCTACAATTTACTTCTTTCTTTGCCCTGTTTGAGAATAACCACAAGTTTTTCTCTTTTTCTTGCCCTAAGAGTTGTCTGATCTGTAATATTGATCAGGATGATGGCTGCGCAAGCTGCTTAATATTCAGTGAGGTCACCTGATGTTTGGCTTACTCTGCTTGTGTGTCTTATTGGGAGTATTATCTTGTCAGTGTGAGCTGATAACTCTGTCCATGTGACAGTTTTTATACAAAATATGATCCCCGTTTTTCTTCTGTGTGAAACTTCTCAGCCTTAAAAGGGACCAGAAGGCATAAGCTGGAAATTCCTACACAGTTCTGTTATCCAAATAACCGCGAAAAAATGCTTAGACTGTTATAATGTCTTCTAATCATGTGTTCTGACAAGATGTACTAAAATAGCACAAAGTGTGTATCTGAAGCCTAACGTAACTTTACCTTGGAATTTTAGACTTAACTATGAATTTCTTACCACTTGTTATATATATAAGGATTTTGCTTAGATAAAGAAGCAATCTTAGTTTTTGCAACAAAAATGCTCTTTCTTTGCCATTTTGTTAGGTATTAACAGCAAAGCCTGGGGAAATGAGGGCTTACCAAGCACTTACTGTACTTTGGCAAGTAGGATGTGAAATTCAGCTACTGCACATGGTAAGTTTTTTGTACCAGCTGACATGGTCTAATGCCACAGACATGTTTTTAGAAAAGGGTTTATAGTGTTTTACTATTGTAAACTAATTGGAAGCTAATTTGACATTTAAATTAGTTGGAGAACTATTGAAAACTTTTGAATGTAAAAATCTGAAACAGTCATATTTTGTGTCGAACTCTTTCACTTAAGCAGCATCACTATTAACTATGATGTCAGTATTTTCATTACAAGCCACTGTACTCAAAAACATTTATTCTCAGAAGCTGGTAGATAAGAGATGTTTGCGCAACATATAAGTCTTTTCCATCTTGCTAGGGGTTGTGTGAGACTAGAAGACTGCTCTTCCAATCTGTCGTAGTCTGGTCTTTGTTATGTCCTCTGCATTTTGCCATCACATATGCTTTCGACTTCCTGAGCTGTGTTCAGTAGAAATATGTTTTTCATTCTTGGTGCCTTTATGTTCCAAGCAGGCCTGCTTCTCCTGCTGGTCAATAACTATCTTACCTTGTCAAACATGCTATGGTTTAGCTCTAAAAAGTATTTTATGTTGTCCCTCCATGTCCACGTGAGCACATGGCCATCAACTTTCACTTAATTTATGCTTTTTAGATTTAGCTTTGTTTGCGCTCTGTTTTTCTAGGAACCTACCTTCATAGTTTAAATGTTTTGCTAATCTGAAATTAAAACTTTCACTATCTATTGTCTTCCAAATACCTTATACCATGTGGTATATATTAAGGAGTTGAAGAATAAAATGATGCTCAAGGAACTTACTACATATGCATGCCCTGGTCGTACAGTGTTTGCTATACATCTGCTTGTAGCTACTTCAGGAGACAAGTTATTGAGCTGGTGGGACTTTTGTTTGGACTCAGTACAGCAGCTTTTATGGCCAGCTGTCAATTTTTAGCTTTGGTTCAAATTTTGAACTTGAAACCAACAGGTAGCCCCACTAATGTATGGTAATACATACAAGTTATTTGATTATAAGTAATTTACCAGTGCTACTTAGATACTTTGTCAGGAATATGATTAAATAACGTTTTCAGTCTGGCCTTTGTGTGCTTATGACTTGACTTTTTTTTTACCCTAGTTCTGATATATTTACATGATTTTAAAGTAAATTTTAGAATGGGGATAAACTTCTAATTTGACAGGATTGGTGGTAAATGTTTTTCCAAATTCTAACAAAGTACTTCAATTCTGTAATATATTTGCTTCCTCCCATAGGAACCTTGGTCATCATTTGTAACTAATTTGAAAAATGGAGGACTGGCGGTACCAAAAAGCACGGTAAGATCATTGTGTGCACTTTTCTCCTTTTGGAGATGCAGCTAAACCACTTGTAATTAAAGGTTTAAATAACTTTATAACAGCATTTACACATAGGTTTTTTTGGCTGTGAATAGTGTATTTTTTAAGAAGTGTTCTAACTAAAACTTACAGGCAGCACGTAGATGCATCAGAAGTGGGGTGAAGAATTGCTATTAGCTTAGAAACTGAACTGAACTAGTATCTTTATTGTCTGTGATGGAAAAAATATACTGAATAAAGAGCATAAAGGGATGTGAACAGGTAAAGTCTTTTTCAAAAGAAGTTACTGACAGCGTCACATATACCTCCTTGAAGAAAACAAGTGTTACCACAATTAATAGCACAATCAGTATGCTGCTGGTTTTGATTAAAATGGTTATTCACGTGTCCAGTGTAGATTCCGTGTGCTAGTTAATTGCTGAAAAGTGCGAGTCTAAAAGCATAAATTTGAGAAGTGGAAAAATATCCTGTGTAAAGTTCTTTATTTTTCTCTTTTAGAGAAGTAATGATGTTCCTTTGTATAATATAAGAATATTTCTATTTAATGCCAATAATATAAAAGCATGTTTACTTAATATATGGTTTTACCCTCCCCAGAAAACTGCTATGGTAGTATATTGAGTGTTGTTTGAAATGTTACCGTACAATATAAGTGACTATAAGTGAATATAAGTGACTGGGTGTGTCTTACACACTTAAGTGTGTTGCTGTAAAGCCATGTAGAGAGGCAGATCAGGTGGATTATGTAAGATGTATTGTGACAGCCTTAGGAGAAGTACAAATGTGAGATCTATTGGACGATATTTCTATTGCTGCCAGTACAGAAGTACTTTTATTTCAGTAAAGACTCCACCCCCTCCCAATTTCATAAAATCCTCAAGTTGCAATGTTGTCTTAGTGTTACACTCAAAGTATTCCATCTTTATATACAACGGGCAGGTAGATCCGATACCTTGCATAGTGTAGGAGTACTATAATGGGCCATATAATCTCTTGAACACTCACATCAAGCCTGTATTGTCTATTTCAAAGAAAGCTCAGTCTTAAAAATAAAACCGAAGTGATAGTATGTCTGTTTTGTTTCCTATTTCCTTTCCTGTTTGGGGGGCGGGGGGAGGTAAAGCATCTTTATTCTAGAACAAAATTTTAAAGCCTCAGCTTGAACAACAACATCTTGTTGAGACTTCTAAAACTCTTTAAGAAATGTTACTGGTGGCACAGATGAAGCGCTTACTCTTAGCTAAAGACAGATACTGTCTTAAAAATGACTTTTCAGTGGCTTGTTTTGTTTTTCTTGCAGTGGCTGCCAAATGACCATTTATGTTTGGTACGACTGACTCCTCAGCAAAATCTATTTGCAGGAGGCTTGAAGCCCACGAATTCAGCTACCTTTATTTTCATGGTGAAACAATGTCTTGCTAAACCCAGGTCTAGACTTAGTGATAGATTAAAGTAAGTAAGAAAGAATTACAGTGTTTATACTTTTTCTTCAGAGAAATATAGGAAAATATTAAATTATGTTCTCAAAGCAGTATTTATTTGCAGCTGAAATACAGTTGCTTTTTTTTTTTTTTTTTTTAAATTAACTATCTGCATGTAGAATAGAAGGTTTCACTTTTGCAACCCACAATACAATATTTTGGGGACTGTTCCTGGCCTGTATTCACAGATGATAAAAACTTGCAGTTCGACAGGAAGGTCGACAAGTATTTAGAATGGAGATGTGCAGTAATTGTCTGTACCTCCAATGGAGGTGAGGTCATGTATCTGCAAGAAGTTTTCACTCACTTTATAGACATAATAATAAAGTCACCAAGAGATTTGCAGGTATAGAAATTAAAAGCTGAAAAAGAGTTTCAGTTTATAACAGACATCAAAGTAATGCTAATGAAAACAGCTGAAGATTATCGAAGGTGGAGTGGGGATGTCCTCAAATGGCTTTCTGTTATCTAATTAAAAAATTAGGCTTTAGGCTTATTTACCAATTATGCAACTCTTTAATTATTCTTTTTGGTATTACATTGGAGCTATTAGCTTTGCTTTATGATCAGTAGATTTCAGTTTCCCATAGATGGGAAGTGTTTGCAGTCTGGAAAGCATTGACTTCAACTTGTTAATGAAAATAATTAATATATTTCTCATTTGCTGGTAGTGGTTTATGGAAGTTAATTTCCAGAAAGAAAAAAAAAAAAAACCAAACCCTAATAAATTCCAGTAACTCGTTTAGCAAAGACAAGTGCAAAGAGCCTTAGTGGATTTCTTTCTTAAAGCTCAGTGGTCTACCTACCTACCTACTGCTTGATCCTTTGGCCAGGAAGTGGAGCTAACCCTGAAGGCTTCTAATGTGCATCTTCTGTGTATTTATACACGCTTTTCTTGTCTGGGAAATAGTTAATGTATATGCACATTTATAAAAGGTCTAGTTTTCATAGCAGTGATGTAGGTGGGGAGCCAGTGGATACATCGGTTTATATATAGAAGGAAATACCTGGGAGGTGTAAGTCACACTAACTCATGCTATACTAAATCATCTTCTTGAAGATGACCTTGGCTTTAATTTCCCAGGCATTGAAGAATAACCCCTTTTTATGCTGTAATGCCTGTTACTGACTTACGCTGTTGGGGCAGGGGAGGGAAGGAGGGCGGGCACCCACCCTCTAATGAGGAGGCTTATGTGGTTTGGTATTGTCTGTCTGCTGGGGGCTTTATTTCATATTTGTATGTCTTATTAGCAGAGATTTTTTCCTGTTTGCAGTATGGATTGAAAATAACTTGTGTTGTAGGAAGATGTTAACTTCTTCTAGAAGCTGCAAAAGAGTGAAATGGACCTTCAGATACTGTTTCTTGCTCTTTAATGTTTCACAGAAAGAAGTGCTCCATTATGATTTTTTTTGCTTGTTTGTTTGTTTCAGTTCATGGAGCTTGGACAATGGTGGCAAATTACTGAGAGCGCTAGAAATTCCAAAAAACGCTGAAGCACGTAACTTATACCCAGAAGACTATAAGCGTCTGTTTGAGGCTTTGCAAAACTCTAGTATATTTACTGAAACCTGGTTCCATGATGAAGTCTTGGAAAGTACTAGGAACATAAACTTATAAATCTAAAGCTGCTGTCTTTTGGAAGATGACCTTTGCTTCTGGAAGATTACTTTGATAAGAAATGATTTAAATAAAATCGGAGATCCTGTTAGGTAGATGATTTCCTGTCCAAACAGGAAAATAAATTTAGCAAGTAACAAGAGCCCTTCTACACAGGATGAAAGTAACGGATTCATGGTTATTTGATCACAATCCTATCTAGAATGGACAAACTCTGCATCTTTTCCAGGAGCATATTAGTGACCTGCTGCTTTTGGATGTACCACTTAAATGGAACTTTTTGTTACACTGCTGTATATTTACAACATTTGAAAAAAATAACAGACCAAATATTGTTATTTGTGTGGTTTGTATTTTAGTGCTCAGTGATTTGAATGCCCCTTCACAGATTCCCAAAATACATAGGTCTTTACAACCACCGAATCTGTTACATTGTCTCCTGATCTAAAAACCTTGCAGGCTAAAGTCAACATAATAAATCAATAGTGGTGGGTTAATAGAAGACAAGGAAATGACAGCATGATAAAACATCAACTGAGAGTTGGGGGGTTTTTACCTAAAGATTGTTATATCTCTGGGGAAAAAAGTTCTAACAATTCTTTCTTCTGAAAATTTGAAAAGAACTCTGGGCAGCCTGTTCTACTTTACAATATGCGAACACCTATATGCATATAGGCTTTATCTTATTTTAGGTCTAAAACCAAAGTCACCAGAGCATTCAGTGCTGTATAAACAGTTTTGGGGGAAAAAAAAATAATCTTACCTGCAACCTTTGTCAATATGTATTTTTTTAATGTGTATTATATGTACAAAATAACTTACTTCAAAACCATATGCTGTTAGAATTCTCTTTTTAGCCATAGTACTCCGTAATGCAACCTGTTCCTAGTTTCCCTTCCTGTCTTACCATGTAACTGTTCTGTTGTTGTCCGATAGTGCTGGCAGACTGTACTGGTTTTGTGTTCTATACTGTCTCCTCTGGGAAGAGCTGAGGCCAAAAATAGGCTTTTTTAGCAGAGCACGAGTTAATAAAATGCCCTTTTGGTAAAGGCTGAGCTATTTTCAAGCTTTGGAAAACAGCAGCGACCAAAACAATGCAAATGCAGGATTGTATTTCTTAAGCATAGTGTGAGGTATAGATGTGACAAGCATTCGTCTCTGACTCCTCCTGCAGTTCCTGCTGCAGGAGAAAAATTGACTTCAAGCAGCCTCAGTTCCCTCTGCTAGCTAGGCTGCAGCTATCTGTTTAAGCTGCTGCTAAGCCTTTGTAATGTTGTTATGATGAAACTACTGGAAAGGCTGAGGTTTAATTTGCAGGCTGTCTGAGTGTTACTGGTGTTCTGGTGTGGGTCGTGAAGATTTGAGGCTTTCTTTCTGTTTACATCTCTTACTACTTCAGATAACTTGCATTATAATTTGACCACAAATGGCAAACTTGCATTAGCAGAAGCAATTCCACCTTTTTTCAACCTCAGTAGATGGTAACTGTCTTATCTACTGATCTACAAGAATGCAGTGTCTCCTGGGCTATTTTCCCCCTGCTACCACCACCCTGAATCAAATACCTTGCTCTTGTTGCAGCAAGGTGTCTTATATCAACATACCAGGAGAAGTATTCAATGCATAAAATATAAGATCACCACTGTCTGTATAAACTTCTTTAACTGTGTTGCTGATAACATTTCAAACATAAACTGAAAAAGAGAAAATTATTTGCTGAGATTTTTTGATGCTGTTGGAAAACAGCATTTACTGAGCCAATTGCAGAGACTTTCAAGGTAACAGCAGGAGTCTGTAAGTGGAAGGAATATTGTGTAACTGGGGACTTGAAATGAGGAGATTTAATGCTAGCCAGAGCTCTGCCATTAAGTGTAAGCATAAGCAATATGTTTAGCCCTGATCACAAATGTGAAATGAAGAGAACAATGGCTGTCATTATAAAAAGGTTTTGGTATTGATGGAAAAAAGTGAAAATTACGGGTGTACGTGATTAAATATGGGGGAGTGAAATTGAAGTAGGTCTATGGGTTTGATTAGTTGACGATATCCACTCAGTACTTTCTACTGTTGCAGGTTTACAGCTTCTGTAGGATAATGTTGAATGCAAACTTTCACTGAAATTTTCAGTTGTATATAAAGGCTTCTAATGCATTTTTGTTATGATTTTTTAACCAACCCTGTACTACTTGTGTTCCTTTCCTTTGCATATCTGCCTTTGCCATATTCCTTGATATGTTGATGGAAAATTGAGCCAACATCTCTTCAGTTATTTTTGATTCATGTAAATGCAAAGACAGAACTTGCCACTAGGAAAACAGTATATAAATTTAGGTTAATATTTCAATTTAATAACTCTCAAAAATGTTATTCAAAGAGAAAACAAAACTGCAAATTCACTCAAAATTTAAAATGCTAGACCTTCTCAGAAGAGAAGATCTTCATGCTAACTTTGAGACCAAGAGGTTTACAGGAGCTACTTTTCTATCATGGTGGGATAGCAAAATTTCCCACTTCTGACAGTCCATTAATTGGTGAGTGAGTTACTGTGCCAGATACAGTAAGTAATAAAAAGTATTTTGAAATTAGCACCAACATTTGAAAATATTGGACAATTCAGTTGGTTTTTACATAGTTTATGTTATGACACTATTTATGTATAAGATATAAAGTAGTAGATTTTTAAAATTACATTAATTAGCTGCAAGCTTTGGGGCAGATTTATTTCTTCCTTGAGTCAGTGATCTTGGATGAGATGAAGGTTACAACATGCATACAACATACTTAATAGAAGGTCCAAGGTCCACAGTATAGCATATTCCTTTCAATTATTTCCAGGCTGTGGGGTTGTGGTTTCTTTTGGGTTTTTTTCTCTTTTTTGTTTTTTTCCTTTTTTTTTTCCCCAAGACCAATTTAATTCATGAACCTCTAAAACATGAACCACACAGGTAGAACTCTTAAGTATTGCTCCCACTCTTCAAATACTGTTTCTTAGAGGAGTTGCCAAGAAAATGGTTTTTGGCATGCTGTATTAAAGCACCAATATATCATAGTTTGTATATTGATTGTAACTTAGAGGTCCTAAGCTTTTGTAATGGCCCTCATCATTTGTGCCATCCATCTTGCCTGTAAAAGAAAACTACATGACTGTGATGGCAATTGCCTGAAGTTTTACTACTTAACTGTATTAAAATCATAGTAAACACAAGTACAAACAGAAAGAAACTTGGTCCTTAGGATGCCCAGTTAATGGGAAATTTTGCCACTTGGAATTAAGAGATCAGTCAAGTTGGATTCTATAGTTAGTAGTTCGCTTTTGATCCAGAAGAAGGGTTTGTGACCTTGTACTAATTAACACAGTAGATGGTATGATAAGGGGTTGTTAAGGTGGAATGTGTATATACTGGCTACAAGGCTTGTTCAGCGTTGGACATTTTAATAATTACAGCTTAGCCTTGCAGGTAATAATGATAACGTTGATAGAAATATGAACATAAAACTCGAGAAATGGATTGTGTGGTATAGTTTAAGATATGTAAGTGTGATAGGAAGAACCTGAGGCTTCCTGAGAGACATGTTGAATTAATTGTTCTGACAGGCTAAACACAATCTATGGGGCTGTAGATTGAAAACTCTCATCTAAGCTTTGCAAGCCTTTAATTAGCAAAGCTGTAGCTTTCTTCTGTAAACACTGAGAAAATGGAAATAACAAGTAACTTTTCCAGAAAGGACAAGTCAGTGGGAGCTGTTTATTCACTCACATTGTATCCTTGCTCAATAGCTATTGCGTCTTCCCTTGTCTATGCTGTTTAGCATGTCACTGCTAAAAATAAACACACTGGCTGTCCCCAGCTGATAGAACACAACACGCAGCAAGCATATGAAGCCCAAGGGAAATTAGGGGTAGTTAAGATACACCAAATGGAACAGTCAATTACTCATAATGTAAGCAAGACTAACACTTGAGGTAGTTGATCCTATTGATAAGACACCAAATAGACAAACAGCTACGAAATCATGCTGACAAACTTCAGAAGCTTGTTTTTACCATCTGAAGGAAATTAATGTGTGAGAGGCAGGGAAGACTCAAATAAAAGTAGAAAGTTTTTGTAAAGTTCATAGTAAAAAATCAACAGGTAAAAATCTATGTAACTATAAGTGAAATTTATTATGAATTTGTGCTTGAAGTGCTTCTGCAGTGAGTTTTTTTTAATTTTACATTCTAGAAGCAATTTTTAACTAGCACACCAACATTAAAAGTGAAGAGACCTCATCAAGAGATTCCTGTATGTTCATAAAAGATCAGTCTCTGCTTACAAGCTTTCAACTAATTATTTAATAGCTATTCTATGCAGTTCGTGACATGGATTTTGTACTAATCCAAAATTTAACATTTTGTGTTTTGAGCCATATTTTGCTCCCAGAAGAATTCAGTTTTGTGCTGTGTTGGTTAGAACGGGTATTGCACATTTATGACTAAAGAGCAGAATTTGGATTATTTCATTACTGCAATTCTTTCTGTAAATTCATGTTGTCAAACATGCTGTCTTGAGATACAAGAGCTAAACTTCCACTACAGTGTCTCATCTACCAGCAGTAAGGAAGTATGACCAATTCAGCAGCATCAGCCACAATTAAGTGATATTTCCCACAAAAGTGCCTCTATTACATGCCTTGACAGCTGCTTCTGTCCAGAATGTGTCATGCATTTCAAATAGCTGTTGGGAAGTCTGACCTGTCTAGGCCAGTGGATGACTTGGTCATGTAAAAACCCCATACTAATAAGGATTAATTCAACTAAATATAGTCAAGGGCTAAATGACCAGTTATTGGAATATATAGCCATCATATCATTATGCTTTTCAGAAAATTCAGACTGACGTTTCCAAAAACAACTGAGTTGGGCATTCAGTTGATCGCCATTGCTCAAAGACTGTGTTGAATGGCCCTCCTAGGCAGACCAGTCTATAAACTGTAGATGTAGATATCCAGAATCAGCTTTCCAGGCTCTTCTTACAGATGTTGAAATATCCAACACTGCATCAATGAAAACATTTATGCTGTGTTTAAAAGCTTATCTATACTAGAAAAGCCTCTATTACTACAATTAAATTGTCGTATCAATTGAAATGCAATGTCAGCCAAAAGTTGTTCTTGGGCATCTGTGACTTATTTCACTGTACAACTTATGCTAAGCTGATGAAAACCCCTTTCTTCAGGTATTCATACTTGGGGTTTTGCTAGAGTAGCTGGGCTCTCTAAAGTTGTGACTGTTTTTTGTGTGCATGTGTGAAAGAAGACTGTCGTTCCCTCAGACACATTTTTGTACTTTGTGAGATTTTGTTGTGTTATGGGACATATGAGTGAGAAAAACCTGACTTGGAAAACTGAGAAAATAACGAAAGCTACATCTGGTATTGTATATTCATATTAGCTGTTCCCTGAGTGCACTTTCTGCAGTTCATGGATAGGACTTTAAGTTCATGCTTTTTGTATGTTTGACCATTCATCTCTTAAGTTTGTCCACCCAAGAGACAGACATTAATTTCTGTTATTACTGGGTTTGTTTATTTTATAGTTTTTGGGCAATGCCTGCTTAGAAACTCAACAAATTAACAGCATAGACAGGGAAATGCAGAAGATTAAACAGGTGAAGGAGTAAAGCATACAAGCCAAATACAGAAGTAGTCATTTAATGTTTTAATAACTGTTAAGGATAATTCTTGAGTATCTCACAATATCACTGTAATTGAACACTTTTTAAAAATTTGCTAGGAGAACTAAAGATAAGCATAGTAATGTTCATAACTATTTAACTGACAACCAGATTGCTGTCAGTTCTTTTGGTAATGAATCACGTCACTGCAGTATTTAAGTGAATATCAAAATACATTTTCCTGTGGGAATCCTATAGCTTGATGTACCTTGGTTCTTCCCAATAGCAGTATTTTGGATATGCATATTGCCATTTCTGATTTCCCTGTTGCAACTTGGATGAAAACAGTTACAGACTGAAATAATCATTACTGAGAACAAAACTGAGTATGTTTTAGAAATGAAAAGCTGTTTTGCATTACTGTTAGGTCTGTGTCTCAGTGTTCTTTGACAGGACGACTCAACACTCCTTTCCAAAACACAAGCCCTAAACTCCCTCTATAGGCGTAATAAGGAAAAATGGACAAAGCCTCTCTGCGGTTTTGCACATTTAGCCTGCATCACATATGTAATCTCATAAATGAACGAAAGCTACATGGACCCATACGGACAGCACTTACCGTCTCATGGGCTTTGAGCATCACTATTTCAGAGTGGTGCTCTTAGTTAATAGTGCAAGTGTTTTGCTTTTCCCCTGCCATTTATCTGGTGCCTCTAACTGATGGCTCTGACTGACTAACAAAATGCAGCTGGTGTATGGGGTGCATTCCCAGTTATACACACTGCCAGAGCCTGGGTGCCGAGCATCTCCTGGCCCAGCCATAATTCTTTGTCTTCAGATCACAATGAGATCCAGAAATACGTCCAGATGCCAGCTCATAAGTAAAATGTCCTGTTTGGGGATGGTTTTTGACAGAGTCATTGTATCTCTTCCTTTGTAATCAAACTTTTTAATATTTTGATCAAGATAATGAACTGAAAGGTATCCTATCGCTTCAGGTTTCTTCCGAGGCCGGACTGCGGCAGCTGCAGAGGGGTCCCCAGCCTCGTGGTTAACAAGATTGTGATTAGACATTTTCTCACTGCCTCATTCCCTTTAAAAACAAACGAACCAACCCACAAAGTTATGAAGTAACTGAAAAAAAAAAAATCCAACGTACTCTCTATTTGTAACTGGCCATAGAAACACTGATAACCACTTCGTTTAGCGTCACAGGGTGATATGTCAACGGAAACGTATTATTAAGCCCCCCCTTGAGGCAAAGGGCTACCCTCTGCCCCGCGGCCTCTCAGTCCAGGCGAGAGATCTGGTCTCGGACAGGAAAACCGTGGATTGAACACGTCCGCCCAGCTCCTGCAGAGCACGGGAGGCCGCCTCCCTCCCTCCCGCCCGCCGCGGGGGCGGCCCCGGCCCTGGGCTAAGATGGCGGCGGTAGCGCCGCGTCACGTGGCGGCGGG
>WAAD01032158.1:48170-63462 GCA_013389945.1 Fregata magnificens | reverse complement strand
AAAAAAAAAAAAAAAAAAAAGGGCTTGACACTGATTTATCATTTTAGCAATCTTATTATATATAAAATTAATGTTTGAGGCTTTATACTGTGAAATGTAATTCTATACTTTTGTCTCCCAACTTGTAGTCGTAAATGTTGCTGGATGCAGCTTTTGGCTGTGTGAGAAGTGCTGGGTGAGCCAGAAGATGGGTAATGATGTGCAGAATATCTTATTTCTGGACTGTCTGCTGAGAGGCAGCATGGTCTCACCAGGATTTGGGGTCACAGACTTGCTATAGTGCTGTCTTACTCTGTGACCTCGGCTGTGTTGGCAAGGGTCTGAGGTATGCAAGCAGGATAAGGATGGCTGTTGGGGGCAGAGTTTGCTGCTCTGATTCAGAGAGGAAAGCTTGGCTAGTGCAGTAGTTCTGCTTAGTCTTATCTCAATTAAAGTGAATATTATTGTGGATTTAAAATACTGAAGTGATATATAAATATATATACCTTGTTGGGCTGTTGGTATTATTTGTGTAGTGAAGTTAAAATTTTTGGTCAGTGCTATTACATCTACATTGTATGTAGACCAGATGGCAAATTTTGGTAACTGTCTCCCCTTTTGTGATTTCTTTTTCCTTCAGAGATAATCCTGTATTTTCTAATGAATAAGTTCGTGTTGTTTTTTTATAGAAGGCTGGGCTAAAATATTCTGCTATAGCTGATTTAATAGGATAGTGTAGCTGTTTTGAATTCTATTCCGTTAGCAATTAAAAAAAAAATACTGTCCTGAGGTAGGATACATAGTAAAGATTTGCTCGGAAATATAAATTTTGATAAAGAAGAAAAGTGTTTGTTGGCAGTGTGTATTTCTACGGAAGCAGTGTCTTGAGAGAATGCATGACGTTGTGTTGCACGATGGTACCTTCTTTGCAAAAGAGTATCTGTCGTGTTAGGGTCAGTGCCTGGCTGAAAACATGCTGTTTGTGCTTTTGTGGAAGTCTGACAAGATTTGGATGACTAGCATCTTCTTCCAACAACTTACTGGGGAAAGCAACAGAAAAGATTCTTCCTCTCTTATTAACAAAAGGTTTTCTGTATGGCTTCTTCCATGCTTTAATACCTCTTTAAGGTGGGGTCAGTGGCAGTACAGCTCGGTACAGGTTTATGTAGCAGGTTTGAGGGGGTAAAGAAAGCTGTTTCATTTACAAACTTAGGGGATTTCACTGTCTTTTCCATTCTGCTGGACTTTGATAAAGATGGTGAATTAAAGCTAATTGCCAGTGATCCGCAGAGGCTTCCATCATGTTTCTCTGTTCTGGAAAGTGACTATTACACCTTATTTTTTCTTCTTCTCTATCCTTTACCTGACTATCAGTCTATAAACTGACCTTTCTTCCAGTCCCTGTCAATTTAGCTTAATTTAGCCTGTCCACAATTGTTATGTTCAGTGGGTCCCCTTTATTCATACATGTGTTGGAACCCTCACAGGACTTGGGCAAGTTAGAAAAGGAGGCTGTCCTTTCATGGGAGTTATACTTGCTCTTCCCTTGTAGATTTTATTCATCCAAGTGATTAATGATCTTACTCTTGATTATAGTCTCTATTGCCTTGAGAGGGTCAGAAGCCAGGCTTGCAGTTAGTGTAGTCAAGTGGCTGTGATGATTGAATTTTTTTATTTCCTTAAAAAAGCAAAGTACCGCTAACACTGGAATACTTGAGTTGCATATATGTTTGGAGTTCTCCTGTTAATGTTACATGAGATTATAGATGGTATCAGAATAGATCAGAATATACTGATATTCTCAACTTTCTATGCAAAATATTAAGTCTAAAGGAAAAGACTTGTTTGACCCCTTTTTTTGCTATTAATTGGTGTTATTTTTAATATTCCCTTTTGTTTAATTTTATGGTTTATTAGAATTTGCTTTTATGTAGCTGATCAGATTAGAAGTTCTGTTAAAATCTGGATGTAGCCAGTTACTTCTTGACTTAACAAAATAATCCTAAATCAGTACTGACTTTTAATGTAGGACAATTTAACATTGCAAAGTTTGTTTGTACATGCTGATTTATCAGGCTGTCCATTTTATCTGGTGGTGTTGCTCGGTTTGCTCAGCTTGTTAAGTCTTTACATGGCTTTTAAAGATGTTCTTTGTCTGAGAAGTGAATTTGGAAGTGGCATCTTGGTGCTTGGCAGTTCTCTTCTGTGTATTTGATGTTCTCTTGGCCATTAATCCCTGCTGATTGAGTTTCCTGCAAGGTACATGGTAGTGATGGCACTGCTTGGTCTGACTTTCAGATTTTGAATTGAAACTATACCCAGTCTGTTATAGAATGGGAGTCAAAATGAGGGTTAAAGTCAATTACGCCTTTGGTGTTTGTTTGCTTTTTACAGAACGTTCCTGTGATGGTAGTATTTACAAGAATCTACTGCAAGAAAACTTAAGTCCTGGTTGACACTTGGGAACAAGCAAACAAACTTTCTAGAATCCATGTCTCAGAGAAAGTAGGAAAAAGAGGTAACACTAGCCTATTTCCAAATGCTGTACCACTTATGCCTTTAAAGGAAAGAGACACTTAAGAAAAGTGAATATTTGAGAATAGGTAATGTACAACATTATAGACTATGAAATAAGAGATGTAAGTGTTTCTTGTTTGGGTAAGATCAGAGGTTCAGACTCCGGTAATGGAATAAGGGGAAGTATGAATGTGTGTTTGTATGACTGCAGCTTTTGTAAACATATCTAGAGAGAGGAAAAACATCTAAGGACTGTTGGTAAACTAGCCATGGCAGCAGACACTACTGCAGTATGGGAAATATAACCAAGAATTTGGTAAATAGTTGGGGAATTACAAAGTGCTAAACACAGGCCAGCAAGTGTGTGCTCCTTGCTACTTCACCTGGCTTAAAAATAGCCAAATGGACACACCTTTACATTCAGGACTGTGCATTCAGTACTGTGTCTTCAGCATAGACACACTCTTAAATTAGCTGCTGGTTTATATTATTATTAATTATCATCATCATAATGAAAGTTGGCATACCATTGTTAAAGCATGGAGTACCTAGGTTAATGGCATCCTGAAGGTACAAAAATACTGTTATGTTATAATCAGAGTGTGGAATATTTTAAGTAGACAGAAGCAGGGTTTGATTCAGAAAGGGAGTGATGAGGGGTGGTTGTGATTGTATGATTCTTCATACTACTGTGGCCCTGGCTTGCACTAGTGCAGCTCTGCCTGAGGACAGCTGGCCCTTAACCCTCCAAGTGTACCTCTTTCATCTGCAATTGTGAGGTTGAGAGAGGAGAGGAGCTGTTTATTTTGGCTTTGCAGCAATGGGGATTTCTCCATGAAGGTGGTGTCATTCACCAACAAACCTAAGACACTTCATTAAGTGCCAAAGAGAGCGTCTCCGTTAGCACAGCACCTGAGTTCTGCTGCTTCCAGCTGTACTGGGTGATTAGGAGGTCTGAGCTAAGGGATGCTCTTTCTTTACATAGATAGAGGTTTAGCATATATGAGACCTCAGTAATGCATGAGACTATAAAATCTACACTGTCTCCTCATTTATCTCTGAAAAATACTTCTGTTGCTGGTTAATATAGAGATAGCTTTAATGCTATGCTAGCTTCTTGAAAACATTCTGTTTTGTTGCTCTAGGTGTTCCTGGTATACTTGTATTTTGTTCTACAGGAATACTGAAATGTGGAAAACTACTATTCGATGACACATTCTTTGATTGTTAACTTTCAATGAATTCTCATCAAATGAAGATTGTTAAGTATTACAATTATATTTTTTAGATGTAAAACAATACCCCCATTTTATAGTTTGCTTATATAAAAAGCTTTATTTTTCTTTTGTAGACTATTGTATTTCCATGATTGTTAATAGACTGAAATAACAAGGTTTTTAAAATTCTTTAAACATAGATATATAAAAATAATTCTTAGACTTACCACATAAGTGAATTAAAGTTGGTCAGCTTGACTTGGTGCCATGAGTTTGTTGGCAATAACACTTTTAAGATGTGAGAAGAAGATATGAAGTAAAGGAATATAAACAAATTATATCTAATTAGTAGTAATCACAGTGTCAAAACAGTGTGACTATTAGGAGCAGGTATGTTTTTGTGCTTCCAAGGTAGGATAATCCTGGGAATTATATGCTATAACTTGATGTAGCATTTCTGACTAATCAGTTAGGAGTGCAATCGCAGTGCTCTTGTCTCTTTACATATGTGGTTTTGTGTGAAGTAAGGGCCAAGGATGTGAAACAAAATTGTATGTGAGACACAAGCTATACAAAGTATCAGAATTTCGGGTTCCATGTAGATGTGTGACAATGTTTCCCAAGACCTGAGAAATGGCGCACCACCAGCAGCAGAAATGTTTTTCTCTGTAGTTGAAGGACTAATAGCCTAAAAAAAGTAGTGTTTTCCTAAGAAGATACTCCCCCTTCCCCATGTCATCTTACCGTGAT
The DNA here is from genome assembly GCA_013389945.1 of Fregata magnificens. Lineage (NCBI taxonomy): Eukaryota > Metazoa > Chordata > Aves > Suliformes > Fregatidae > Fregata > Fregata magnificens. The sequence continues at coordinate 58,999 of WAAD01032158.1, read as the reverse complement.
AGTGAAGGTTGAAGGAACCTTACAAAGAGCAGGATAGAAATGCTTTTTTCTGTTCTAATGCCAGCTGGAGCCATAGGAGAAGTGGCTTCCAGGCTGCTGTCCCACGCTGCCAGGAAAATCTTCTGCAAGACAGAGTGAAGAGCATAGACTATTGGCTGTACTTTCCTGCAGTATCTCCTCCGGAGAAGGTCCTGAACTTTCTTGTCTAGAGGAATAAAGAAATTAAACTTACAGACTCCATCTCCCTTCTTCTCAGAGTCAAGCTGAGGGTGGGGAAGGAGGAAGCTCTGGCATTCAGGATAGCATTCATACTAAGTTGTCCTGGCCTGCCTGTTGATTGGTTTGTCTCCCTCACAGCACGCTTTAGGGTGGTCAGGAGTTTCCTGTGTTCCTGTTAGGAATATCCCTTGGTGGGTGTTTTCCTCGACCGACTGTTTCTTTCACTTGGAGAGGTTTTTTGCGGGGGAATGTAATTCAGGTTCTGTTTGCTGTAAACCCTCTCCTTCCCTTTGCACAGTATTTCGGCCCTCGCTCCGTACCTCCTTACTGCTTTGGATGCTCTGGGCTTGCTTTAGGCAAGGTGTGGGTCCTTGCCCATCTCCGTCTTCCCTTCTTCCCCTGCCTTGCAGTCTTGAGGCTGCTGTTAATGCCTTCTGCTGCCAAACTGGCTTTGCCCCTGTTAATAATAGAAGAAATAGAAAAGTGAGAGGCATTGTTAAAAATAAATTCTCCTAGGTCAAGTGTTTATTGCTGTGTCTGTCATATATGGAAAATGAAAATTTAAATTTAGCCATGCTATAAAAGTCCCTAAAGGTCTTACTGTGTTGTGATTTTGCGTTTACAATTTCCATGCTTATACTGCTCTGTAATCTGAAAGGTATTTTATCAAAACTGTTGTCTTGTCAAGCTGTGACTGACAATTTAAGTTCTAGTCATCTTATAAATGCTTCTGAATTTAGGCTTTACTATGTATATGCAATCCACACCTGATATTATGTTTCTGTTCTGCATAGTGCAGTCCATAATATTAATGTTTTAAAATATTAATATGCTCAGCATGAATATTCTTTGCTTGTGGTAAATGATAAAGCCATGAAAATAAGTTTATGAATTGGATTATCTTTAGTGTTCATTTTCTTAGGGTGAAATGTAATTGTGCAAGTACAAAATTAAAATTAGTGCTATGAGGGAAAACAAGGGATTAAAATATGGGTAACTTCTAGCTAATGTAATATGTAATGCCACAATTAGTTTCAGATATCTCCCGAGAAAGTTTTTAATTTTGCGTAAGTTGCTGAAAGTTTTACACTGTTAGGGAATTTATTGTTTATGTTCTTTAAGAACTATTAATGATATCTTGTCCATAGGTATTGGAATTCATTAATTATTAGCAGTTGCTTCCATTGTGGCTATACTCAAAAGCCACTACGTGCTTTTGGCTGCATGGTGTATGGGATGATGCTGTTTTCTCTTGAAGCATCTACAGTCTTCTTCAGAACCAATTGCAACAGCTGTTTTGAATTATTCAAAATTATACAGGTGAGGCTTGTAGAATTCTTGGCATGGCACCCCACATATTCGTGTTTTGAAGTGGGGTGTGGATCTGCATGACAGTCTACCTGATGTGCTGGCTAGAAGCTGCTGAAAGGGTGGGTTGTTCTTATGGCTTCCCTGAGTCCTTGCTCTCCTTCCTGCATGTTCCTTCTGCTTCTCATTTGGCAGCTTTGCTGCTTATCTGACCTATGACATACTGGTTCAGGGAGATAACCTGGCAGAAAACATACTTTGGTAAAGTATAAAAATCTTTCAGTGCCCTTGAATCAAATTACTGCTGGGGGGAGAGAGAAGCTGAAGTGGCCATTGAAGGGATGGGTCAAGGTCGGACAGTCAGGGCTGTGCCTTCTGGTAGTAGCTAGCCTTTAGTTTGCTATAGCTAAAAATGAAACCTTGAAAAAGGCAATTAGGGGAATTTCCAAGCTCTTATGGGTGTCTTCAGGAGAAGCAGGGCTTTCAGGAGTGCAAGACCGACTGGCTTGTTAGTGTGGAGGAGGATTTTTTTCTGCCTTGTACCCTGGGTCAGTCCTGGGCAACCAGGCCCCACCTTCATTCCTTTACCCAATAGTGTTTCTGCCGTATTTTACTTCCCCGGAAGCATTTCCTACCATTAGTTTCAGTTTAGTAGAAGAAACAATGCAGCCATTTTCAGTTGTTTCTTACGACAAAGAAAATATTTTCTTTTTGGCTCATGTCTTGGTTGCATAGGAGTGTCTTGACTTTTCTGGCTTTATTTTTGTCACTGATTTTCCTTATTTCAGGATCTGTGCTTAATTCCTGCAATTGTCATTTTCACAGCATGCCTCTGCGGCTGAATAGGAGATTTTATCTGGAGGCCAAGGTAAAGTTTTGAATCATTCCCAAGGGCATCCCGATGACTGTAGGGTTGGCATCAAGTGGCGCAACTGGTTGAACACCAGCGAGTAATTCCTGTTCTAACTCAAGCTGTAATCCCCTGTTCATGCAATATTTAGCTTTTCTGTTTAACATCTTAGCTACTAGCTGCTTTCAGCTCAGGGCTTGTTCTGCTATTAGCTTGACGGCTCAAGCTTAAGTGAAATTAAAGATGGAATATTTTTTTAAACTAAATTATCTTCTTGGCCTCTGAGTATCAGAGCACTTGATCCTGCTGTCTTTTGGCTTCACTGGGCAGGGCTTGCCTGCACATTCATGTAGGGTTTGTGCGCTGCCTGCATAATCAGGTTTCAGCATTCAAGGGAAAAAAGCCAGCAAGAGTGTTGAGAAGGACTTCTTAGGAGGGTGTGATTAGGAGTGGTTGTGATGTAGAAGTGCAGAAAAGGAAGAAAAGATCATCATTGAGATAGAAGAGGGAGTAAAAACACTCTTATCAACTATAAGCCCCTTCCTACAATTCAAATGAGTATGGCTCATTCATACAATTTAATTAAAATGGCTCATTCAACTGCTAGGAGTATGTGCTGCCTGAAAAGACGATTTCTGTGGTGGTGGCATACTTGGTAATGGGAAGGATCATGGTAGAATAGGGGGAGAGAAATTGAGACAAGATGTTTGGTGAAGCATTGCCCTCAAAGAGGAAAGATTTGTGTTGGGAAATGTTGAGCATGAAATAAACTATGTATGTTTCCTATGTAAAATCTTTCTTCGGTGTATTTCATGCTTCTCCAAAGGCCGGAAACTTGTTTTTATTTATTTGTCAAGAAAAGCTTGAAAGCAGCTCACTTTAACATAAAGGTTCAAACTGGAGTTGTTGTCTTCTTGTTTGGTTGTGGGGTTTTTTGGGTTTTTTTATTTTAAGTACTTCTCCCTGATAAGACAAACTATAGCACCTCTTCTTCTTCTTGCTGTGGCTTGGCTGCTATTCTCCATCACAGAAATAGAGCTTGCAGCTCCTTCTGAGATAAGTGGTGTACTGAGGAACACTTGCTGTAAATAAAAGTATGTCTCACAAATTTTACCTCCTCGATTTCTATGCAACTTGTCCGTGTGTGAGGAGGAAATTCAAGTACCCCTTTGCAGGTCATTTTGCTAGGAATCTTTACTGAATATTGTATGGGATGTGAAAGGTTTGTGCCAGGCTAGTGCACTGCAGTTCAATTTCCTCTGAAAAAAACTGAGATTTTTTTTGATTAAACTCTGGATCCAGATATTCTAAGCATTGGGTGAGTATTGATGTGGGTCTGTACTTTGTGTAGCTTGCTTTGATTTCTGTGGTGCACTGACTCCAAGTCCTCTAGGTGTTGAAAGTATCTTAGTCCAGATTTCTGAAGAAGCGAAAACAGACTGAAAGATTAAAAAGAAAAATTAAAGTGGCACAGAAAACCACTTCAGAGATTTAGGTTCATAAGTGTCTATGTTGTTTTAGCAAATGAGACTGGCTACTCAGCTATTTACAAATTTTATCTGCTTGTCATATTAAAACCATCTTATTAGTTGATATTGCTGTACAGCAGATGGAATAGCTGTGGAAACAATTTCTTGAAATACTGTATGAAACTCAACATGTGATGATAGATGTATCTCAAGTTTTTACGCCAGGAAAAAAAGAGGCTCTGCAGTAATCCACACAAGGTATATATGACATTAGGTGTAAAACTGATATAGCAATAAGATGTATTTTATCTTTAATAAAATCTGTTACAGCATTATGTTACTTTTTTGTAAAGACCGTAGTTTTGGTTTTATTCCCCAAAACAAGCACAAAATAGTATCTCTTAATGTCTCTAAGAATGTCCCTTTCTGTGGCTGAGACAGTAGATGAATTGTGCTGATGAGCACTAAAAAGAGTGACAGGTCAGGCATAATAATAGCAAGAGAGTTATAAAGGCTCTTAGCAACCCAGTTACTGTAACAAGTTAATCTTCCCACTTCTAATAGATACCCAGTATTTTGTTAGACATGTAGTCAGTCTGTACGTTGCTCATATGTGGGTTTTGCTGCCACTTAATAGCCTTTGCCACTTTGGCAGTCATTTTGATTGAACTACACTAACTATTTTATGTGGTTAGTGCCTTACTGTGTGTTCTGTTAAGTCAAAACCACTTAAATTAGATTTTTAATGAGACTCCATAAGGAGTGTGGACATGCTGGGCATTGTATGCAAAACAATTATACCCCTCCAAAGACTTTGTGGAAATTTGGGGTGGGGTTGTTTTACTGGACTCACCTTTCTACTGCAAAGTGTGCCGACTGGAGAATCCTGTTGCATGTATATCAAATATAACACAGGCTGGATTCACTTGTGCTGAGTTAATGCCCCTTATAGGGTTTAGGATTAAAAATTAATAAATGTGTGGGAGGCAGTGTGTGTGTTTGTGCTGAGATACATATTCTACTAACTTCTCATTGATTAGGAAGTTACTGGATTTATCAAGACTTAAGTAGCTTTATTTTTATGGTGTTTGTTTTATTCAGGTTTCAGGAATGGTTTACCCTTCTGTTCACTGCCTTGATAGAAATTCCCTTTGCAATAATACATGTCACTTTACTTACATTTTTATCTGAAGAGCCTATTGTAAGACTTCGCACTTGTAAGGGTTGATTGTCATTTTCCTCCCTTCTGAGAAGAAGCATTTGTAAACAATCTTCAAAACACAACTTGGGATAGGGGGTCAATCAAAACAAAGAATGGCAGCGCTTGGCTCCTTTTTAATTTGTCTTGCTCGTGTATAGAACTGAACATATTCTCAGCTGATGGGTATATTTTAATGCATGTATGAGGAACACAATGGATAAAGGATGACCTTGTAGTTCAGATACATAATTGGAGGATTAGAGCCGTTGTTTTGTCGCTGGGTTCATCTGTGAAATTGATTAATGTCTTTCATTGTCTACCTATTTGAGAGAGATTTGAAGTTTATTGCATTCACCCATATACTTAGAAGTTGTTGATAGCATGTAAAGTAGAAAATATTTTAATTATATGTTTGTATATCACCTTAAGGGCGATATTTGACCTTAGCCCACTTGAACACCTTAAAAAGTGATTATAGGCAGCAGAAGGCATACCTGCTATAAATTTAATAGTACCACTAGGAAAAAGTCCAACACCAACAGGTTTATACATATATATAGAATTAACATGGCTTTTTAAAATTGCTAAAATATGTCCTAATTCTGCCAGAGCTGAGAGCTTTACCATACAAAACTTTATGGCCTGTGCAATTTGCCAGATCAGAATATCATGCTGCTAGATCATATGATGTTTCCTTCCAGCTTCAAAAGCTGTGAAACTTGCTTGTCCTGGGGCCAAGAAAAAAGTGTATGTGTGGAAAAAAAGCAGCTTAACTGATAACATAGAAAAACAGAAAAGGAGCCAGTGGAATCTGAATTACAACAGACTAAAGAAAAGGTCAGTGTGAAAAATTGCTTACCTGAGATGGGCTCAGGAGACATAACCTGGAGAGCTGCTCTAAGCAGAAGGGTTATTAAATATTTCTGGGAAAAATTGATCGTAAAGGAAGAACATGTCAGGTTTTTAAAGTACTGGTCTGCCACGGATGATGTTGTGATATAAATCACTTAACAAATCAAAGAGAGAATTTAGCAGATGGACGCTAAAGTAACAACGTATGTATGGTATGAAAGGTTACGAAACATGCTTTCTGATTTTTGCATGTATGTGTAAAAATCTCAAAGAGATTTTGAAAGGGGAGACCTACAGCCCTTATTTTCCCTGGAAAGTTACAAGGCTGTGGCCCCTCTGTGTGACTTGTGGGAACATTTAAAGGAATGAAGGGGAAGTGGAATATACAGGTCTGGGAAGAGATTCATAATTTCTGTACAAGATTTGAACTTCCTGAAGTTGAGAAGCATCTTAAGGAGAGGATAAAAGCATTTTAAATGAACAGGATTTCTCACTGGAAAAGATATCTAAGAACTTGTATGCAAACCAGTGTGGAGGGAACTGGATTTTGGGCTGGGCAGTAGAAAGTTGTGTCTCTGTATTTGGCTGGGAGAGCTGTAGGCTGGAAGCACCAACACTAGACATGTAGCTGGAGAGCCTGGGGCTGTTTGCATGATGGCATTGGAGTGGTTACGCTGCCTGGTGGTGGAAGAGCACGTAGGTATTGCGGTCTGTACCAATGAACAGGGACATTGTGTGCAATTCCAAATATTCTGTTTCAAAGTTGTTTTTTAGCCTCTTATCTTCTTCCTGAGTCTCAGGAGGAATTGAATTATTAAAGGACACATTCTGCTTTTGAACAGGTTGCTCTCAGCAATGTCAGTGTTTCATGTGCACAGAATACAGTGATGTTTGGCTTTCTGTTGGGGGGAGCTGGTGTAGGGCTCTGGTCACTTCTCCTGCAGCGTTCCTTCCCTTATTAATCTGCTTTGAGGCAGATGAAATAATTTACAGAACTCCCAAGTGCTTCAGAAATAATTATGGAGCCAAGTTCCTTGTCCTTAGAGATTGCCTTGGGAGTTGTGACTTCGGGAATACGTCTGTTCAGAACAACTGTACAGTAGACTTACTAATTTTTGATTTTCATATCTTCTTTTTAACCTCCCCCATGGAGTCTTATAAGCTGTAACTGTCTGTACACATACTATTTCATGACCCTTGTAATTAGCGCTGCTTGTGAAGGACGCATTTGGTACTCATATGTTCGTAAAGGCTTTAATTAGAAAATTAATTTCTACTAAAAAGTACTTTACTAATAGGTGTTATTAATTGAAAGATTATGCTTGCTTTTCTGCTCGATAGCACATAAGGATTCAGTATCAGTTTTAAAAACTGTATTTGTTGGGACATCTCAATGTTGATCCATTTTACAGCCGGAGGTAATGGCATTTTTAAATATTCATTTGATTTTCCAGATACAAAGTCACCTGCACTGTGTGTTTACCTCTCTCCCTTTTGCTGTAAATTCTTTGAGGCATGAAATAGCTTGCCAGTTGTCTCTTATGCTCAGAAGTTAATGAACGGTTAACAGTTTATTGCAGATAATAACTTAGCTACAAACCGTAATGCATGCATAAGCTCATTGTATAGAATTTTTGCCTTAAGACAAAGTTTAATCAGTGGTTGTAGGTTTAGTAATGTCATCCCAGGCTGTGCTTTCCCCGAGGTCTCCGCAACAGAAACCTCCTCTTCCCCTGCCATCCTGCCCCATTCTGCAAGCAGACAAGGTTAGAAACTTTTCTCGGCTTTGAAATGCTTCAAATTTTGCCACAAACTTTTAGTAGCTTTTAGTAGAGCAGGTGTTTTGGCTTTATCTTGCAATGAGTTCTTAGTATTCGTTCTGACTGGTGGAAATAAATGACCTCTAGTGTTTCCCAGGCTTGTACTTATGAAGTAAAGTCTGTCCTTGATGCGTGTATGTCTTGTTTACTGCTGCTGGGGATGTGAGTTCACAATCAGGAACAACAAAACCTCTGTGGACTCACTCCTGCAATTATCTCCTATCAGAATTTCTAATAAAGAGAGAAAAAGGTTTTAATTTTTTTGAACTCATATGTCTCCTAGAATTAGTAATTTCCAAAAGTGCATTTTTTTTATTCGTGTGTGTTTTGGTTTTATGCATATGTATGCTTCTTATGCAATAAATAAAGCTGGATTAATTTTAATTGGAAGAACAGTATGTTCTCTTAAACTTATCTTGTAGCTGAAATAAATAGAAAATTACGTTTTAACAGTCTGTAAATAATCTAGTTCTTATTTTTGAGAAGTTATTTCCCAACCAACTTTAGATTCAATTAATTAAAAAAATCCATTAATTCCTTCTTCTTGATTTTTATTTTACAGCTACTGAGGATATATTTAACAAATAAGTATGGTGTGCATTTGGGGAAACAAGTTTTATTATAGCAGTAAGGTTACTGCTGGCACTGTGTACTACAAGGTAATATGGTGATGGTAGGCCATCAAGTCAATTTGTTACTTAAGGAGATTTACCACAAAGCTTTGTACAGTAATGGTTTCAATATCAGGCTTTTGGAGGAATCCTTCATAAAAAAATCTATTTTATTCTATTTTTAAAATGTCAGAGCAGTTACTGGAAAAAAATTTACATTTAGACTATTTTTTTCTTGCTTCACATTAGGCTTTTAATCTACTTTTCATAACTGTGTGTTGGCAAAGCCTCACTGACAGAAAGTTGACTCTCATTTTACGTCTACAGTAAGGATAAACATTGTATGTTGATGTGATTGTAGTTCCTATAGCACTGTCCATGAGGAGTGGTGTTTTCCAATTATGCAGTTTAATTCCCTAGCCTATTTCAGCAGCAGAGTTATTTGAAAGCAAATGTCCCTCCTCCTCATGCTGAAAGATTGTAAGCTTCTTAATTATGCTGTGGGATAGGGGGATGTCAGTGCAGATGCTCTTCTTGTGCTTTGCTTTAAATACCTGAAGAGTGGTATTTAGGTGGAGTGCTAAGGTAGGTATTTCTGGGTGCTCTGTATGGAGGTCAGGTGCTCCACGCTTTGTTTCTGGGTTACATGCTACAAGTAGAGCCTGGCCCTGACTGTCTTCAGGAACTGTAGTTCCCTTTCAGCACTTGGACCCTGCAACAACTGCTGGGGCTTCACCCATGACCAAGACCCTCTGGGGCTTGTTTTTTCGGGACGCTCCAGGGCCAAAGAGTTTCCTTAGGGAGGGCTGATGTGTCTTGGTTTGTCATGTAAACAAAGCTGTTTCCCAATAAGATGAAGAATTTTTCCAGGACATGTTGCTGTATTGGGGAGAAGCTGTTCCTGGTGCACACGGGTAGCAGCCGCCCAGGGAACGAACATCCAAGGGGATCAATGCAGTTTGAAGAGGAAGTAAGTGGACATGATTGTGATAGACACGATTAAAAACGTTCTCTTGCGTACTGCTTTACGGTACGCTTATCTGAAACTACATTAGATTAGTGGAAGGAAAAAAGAAATTTTGCCACATGAAATATGGTAGTGTCTGCTGATTCCTATGTTGGTGTGAGGGTAGGAGGAGTCATGCTTTTATTTCAAGATTGGCCTTTTGTGTGATTGTTTTCCAACATGAAATGTTTTAGATATGTGAGGAGAGGTTGTTGGTTTTTTTTTTTTTTTTACCTGGGAATATAGTCAACAAAAATTTGACATGACTAAAATAAGAAAAATGCAAAGAATGGGAAAAATTTGTTTTTATAACTGGAAATGAAGTTGAAATTTAAAAAGAAAAAAGCCTTCATAAAAGGCATCATTGCTCATATAAGCAAGAAAATGCTGAGTTAGTGTGATTTTTCTTTTTTTTTATTTTTTTAAATTTTTTTTAAGTCAGTATGTCTGGAGAAATCCTGAGTTATAATAACTTTGGTTTGTTTTTAGAATTAGCCTAACACAAGAATTGCCTAGGAGAAAAATTACTTTTCTGTGTCAGACAAAAGCACTATTCTCTTTGTTTTTTTTTTTTTTTTTCCTGAGGCAACAGTTTTTAGTTGCATTTGTCTTACTTTTCCCCTAAATTTGCTTTAAATGCTCAACATTTAAAAAGTTAATGGGTCTAAAAAGGCTTAGTAGCGTGCTCAGGTTTTTTAATTGCATGCTCAGATTCACCAAAAAGATGCTTATTGAAAAGAGTGATGCCAGACACAGAAACAGTATTTAGGTGGAATGTAACAACATGTTGTAAACATGCATTACAAGTTAGAAACTAACTCTCAAGGATATGAATGGCAAATTGATCAAAACCACTGTCTTACGTAGTTCTAACTGTTCTGCTGAACTCACACGGAAGCCACCAGGTTTAATTTTGCTTAACTTGTGGTTTAGAAGTGTGCATGAGTCTAAACTGTGGAAATTAGTGATATGGAAGTCACCCGTTTCCCTTTGTGTGGGGAAGACTGAATATTTACGTATGGTACTCACATACGTGGTTTTGAACTATTTGAGTGTTCTTAATCATATCAGAAATGCAGACTGCAAATGGACTGTGGTTGGGAAGAGAAAAGCATTCCACAAGTCTCAGTATGTTGTTACTACGTATTGGATATGCTTAGTATATTGTGCCTATAGTAAAGCAACCTGTTCCATTAGCAGACAGATCTTTAGGCACTATGAGGGTTTAAGGAAGTTATGGTAGTGCTGCTCTTGATGTAAAGGCCAATGTTTTCCTAACTGCAAATACATTAATCTCTTATCTCAATTACAGTTTCCTTAGATAAGAAGTAAGATTATTTATTTCAATAATTCTGTGAGATTTTTTTTCCTCAGTTGTGCTGGTGACTGATCTGTTACTTAGGGCTGTAGGACCTAAGACTTAGACAACTCCACCTTTCTTGACGGGTGTTGAATTTCTCTGTTTGTGTTTATAGATAGATAAGTTAAAAAAA
>WAAD01032158.1:27360-48165 GCA_013389945.1 Fregata magnificens | reverse complement strand
TTTTTATAAAAAGAAAAAATAAAAAAAAAAAAAAAAAAGGCAAAATAACAAATGAAGTCTGTCTACCCACTTGCAAAATGGCCAGCAGCAAGAAAAGCAAGTGAAAACCACCAAAATTAAATTAACTACAGCTTGATAACACTTTGGTTTTGTTTTTTAGGCAGCCAGAGCACAGTTGTATATCTCTTTCCAAGAGAAGAGGAGCTGGTGCTCTACAACAGTAATTTTGATTGATGCCTTCCACATGCCTCAGCCAATCTGAAATTTGAAGTTATACTTTATTTTGGGGATGGTTTTGCACTTGCAAACAGATTTTTCAGTGAACATTAAGTTTGTAGTGCTCTTTTTTCTCTGTGAACACAAGGTCTGACCTTAGGAGGCATGTAGGTATATCCACTCCTGTTGAAGTGAATAGACATTGGACATAAGGCGCAGGAGATGCATCATCTTGTAGGCTGAAGCTGTTTTACTTCATTTGTGATCTAACCAGGATTCGAACTCAAGTTTCAGGAAATGAATGCTTACTCTTGCTATTTCATTTCCATAAGATGCTGCAGTGAATTAGAAAATTATACTTCAAGAGTACATGAGAACTCAGAACATCTGTTACTGCACTGGTGAAATGTGTATTTCACATGCCTGGCACAAGCAAAATAAATCCATTTGATCTCCTTATATTTTGGTATTGCATTTTTATTTAACCCCTTTAACTTTTTGCTTTTCCCTCATAAATTCTTCTTCTATTATTTGCAGAAGACCTGAAACAATAAGCCTGCAGCATTTTTCAGGACCATAGGATTATTAAACAATTCATTTGCTAAAGTTACTTCTGGTTAAACTTGCACTCTGGATTTGGATTTCGATGCTTAGAAAATCAAGTTTTAATTTTAAAGCCTGATTTATGTACACTGTATGTGCAAGGAAGGTCTACTTGGTTTTTTTTTTTTCCTGCGCTTGTGAACTATTCTGTATAACATTGTGATACAAGATGTGGATTGCTCTTGGTACCAAAAGACATTAGACTGTTTCTCTGAATGTTTGTCTATTAAATAGCCAAATGCTGAGAGGTTTTCAGTAATGGAAGAGATTATCTATTTATATCTTCAGGTGCCCCCTCCACCCCCCTTTTTTTTTTTTTCCTAATAGCAAGTGAAGATTTTGATAAGTTATCTTTGTTACTGTTGATGCAGTTGTATTTAAATCTCTTTGTCCCTTCCTCATGATTGATCCCATCCTATGACACTGTATGGCTGACATTTTCCTTGAGGTTAGCTCTGGAGGATTACTCAAAAAACCCAGCCCAACTGGGGAAAGGACAGAAATTTCAAAACAGAAAGATGAGGAGGGAGTCCAATCACGCTGATTGTGTAAGCCAGGGTTGGTTCCTTGTGTTCAGACACTCACTGGCTTTAATCTGCAGGTTCTCCCCCAGATGTAAACATACCCTCAGCGCTTGTGGTTATCTTTCTGGCAGACAAGTAAGCATATTCAACATTGAAACGCAAAGTTATCTTCAAATGATAGATCTGTTTTATTGGAAATTGTCTAGCAGAATGTGAACAATGAATATGGGCCACTATGTGGCTAGAAGATGCTCAATTTTAGAGGTCTTAAATCGGGAACCAGTCTCTTATTTATAGCGCTGAAGTGTTTAAAACTACTTCTGTAGACACCAGCTATAATCTAAAGCTCTGTATGTGTCTAAGAAATAATTAATTGCTTGGTCTGGCTATTGATGCTTGATGCATTTGATGATTACTCTGCCAGCCAAGAAATGAAATTGCTAATGAGAAACAAAATGACTATGAAGAACTGAAAACATGAAGGTTGAGTCAGACTCTGAAAAAACTGTGTAGCTTCTGCTTTTAAAAAAAAGCCTCAGTTTCAAATATGATGTAGAATATAAAATGTATGCATGCTGTTATGGAATACAAGTGTACTTGTGACTTGGAAAAAAAAATCTAAATTGTGGATTTTATTAAGAAAATATTAGGTGGTATTGCAGTCTTTCATGTTCAGTTGTAACAGGCTGTGCACAAAATCTATACATATCAGCTGCAGTTGCTATGAATAACTGAGTGTGTTTTACATCTTTCATCTCTGTGATCATTTCTGTGATCACAGATTTTTCTATGAAAGGGTTTTGGTGGCTCGGAATTAATTTAAAGCATACAGAGTATAGTGGAACAGTTATCTGATCATGTGACACATAGGAGAAAAGATTTATTTGATTAAAAAAAGACTTTGCCAGCTGTTTTTCTTTCTGCTGACAGATATCTTTTATATGTGTATGGATTTTAAGGGAGTTGAACTTTACAAGAGTTCTGTCTTAACTTCTGCCAGAGTCAATTCAGTGTCATTTCTAGTCAAAAGATGTTCTTTCTTCATGGTTGTCATACATACCAGATGAAAAAAATATTTGCTAGTATGCCATAGAGAAGGACAGAGCTTTTATTTAGCTTTAGCTTTGCAATTGAGGACTATTTTTAATCCTGCAGTGACATTTTCCTCAGGCTGGTTTGCGTCATGAAACAAGAGACGACTTGACATCACATATTCTTCAGCTGTTCTGTGGTAACAAGAAACAAATCCTATTCTGTTGAAAAACCAAATGACAAAAAAACCCAGTAACAATTCTGGTGAGGGACGTGTATTGCTAACTAGTAAGTTATAAGGGGAAGAGTATTGCTCAGCTGTTATTAGTTGCATTCTGTAAGTGTAGGAGAAACAAAGTTAAAATAATGCACAAGTAATCTTGTTTGTGAACAAAATTATTTTAATGTTTTTAAAAGGGAATGTGCCTGGCTTCTTAAGGTAACGTTTTTTTGTGGGGCAGGGGTCTGCAGAAGGGTTAGCGCAAGAACTGAAAGCTAAGACCGTCTTGTGATGGGTACTGCTGTCACTGCTTGCCTCTGCAGAGGGCAGGTGAGCTTGTTTTCTGATTACCAAGAGAATGGACTGATTTTTAGTAAACAACAGGATGCTACCCCATGTGGAGCTGTCAGAATGTTCCCTCTAACATGCTGCATAGTGGCACCCCAGATCATATTCTGTTTAAAAAAAAAAAAAAAAGGCCAAAACAAAAAGGCAGAATACATTACTGACCTCCTGCTATATTATGCATCCTTCTGTTTCCTGTGTCCTTTAAAGGTGTGCCTTAAAGATGCACAAATGTCCCCTCCCCACCCCACTAATATCTTAATTGAAAGTTGCAGGACTGTAGTGTACACTTGAGCTGTGTGCCGTTCAACCATGCTGTGTTATTTCAGGATTTGCGACTGACAGAAGAAGGCTAATTCTGCTGCTTGTCTTTCAGAAGAACAGTGTGAACATTGCATCTGTCTTGGCTCACTGCACTGATTTCCAGTTGCCTGTAATTGCATCCAGAAATGTTTGGGAACCAGGGCAGTCGATGAAGTGAAGGTAGACTGCACATACCAACCCGTTCCCCTCAGCAGCCCGGCTGTAGTATCCTGAAATAACAGGAAGTTTCAGCTGGCCTTCAAGAATAACACTGGGGAAAAAATGCATTGCAGTAGATTGATGCAGAAATGACACAAAGGAAACGGTTGCAGGGAAGTCTAAGGAGACCTATTTTGTTGATTGGGCTGTAACTAACTAGAGCTAAAGAACCAGGATATGCATCATGGCTGCAGCTTTGCAGCCCAGCAGCAGCTGGTGGCCCAAAGGCAGCATGAGATTGATGGCTTGCTTCTGCTCGTTCTACTGCCTGTTCCCATCAGGCGCAGTGTGGTTAAAAGCCCAAAGCTTTCCCCTTTTATCCAGAAACTGTATGTGTAGCTAATACTAAACAAGAAACCGAGCAAACCCTGCTTTGTTTCTTCTTAATTAGGGTATAAACCTTGGAGTTTACTTCAGTTAGATGTTGGATCTGGGCTTCATGATATGCAAATTGTCCTGGGTCTGTTTGTTAATTTGTGTTTATTTTACAGCTTCCTTAGCTGTATCTGACGTTGCATGGATCCTTTTTTCCCAAGAGTCAGTTACGGATTTTTATGTTTGGGGTTTTTTTTAATATGAATTTTTGTGGTCATTCATGTGTGTCTCATTTTAAACCTAGTAGAATTATTATCCAAGATGATGCTGTGGTTGTCCTCTCCTATAGAACAATCCAAATCACTGAGAATATATGCAAACTTATTCAAAGATTACACGGAACCCTTCCAGACATGTTTATAGGTGCAAGTCGTCTGTATTTATAGTCCGTTGCATGCAGTGGTTTTACTGGTCAGAACTATGGGCACTGTCCCACTGGAGGAGACAATTTTGATTTCTTCAAAACCACATGAGGAGTGAGCCCTTTCTTTCTTGTGTTCCTGGTACGAATAGATGGGCTTCCTCATGAGAAACCACCAGGGTATTTGTTTGGTAAGGCTTCAGCGATGGGGCTACACTGTTCACTGGGTGCCTGCAGTACAGCACTTAATGGGGGTCTCAGGTGCAGGGTGCAGAATAGTGACAAATAGCTGGACTATGGTTTCCAATTACTCTTTCATATTGTGCTTATGTAACAAACACAATAAAAGATAAAGATTAGGTTTGAAACTTTATTAGCTTATAAATTTGAGTTAGGTATTTATGTTAGAAGTCTGCTTCTGAGCATAAGCAATGCCTTTTAAATGCATACAAATATAGGTGTGCATTTTCAAGTTTGCTCAAAGTTCAGGATGTTTTGGAAACTGAAGATAAGAATAACTGGTAGAAATAAACTTAAGGCCTATTAGTGTTACATTACTGCCTAAGGTATGCATCTTGAACTCAAACTGTATTGGTTTGGTTCCAGGAGGGGCAAAAGACAAAGGGTGAAATAGTTTTGGTAGAATAAATCTCAAATTTCAAATAGTGTAGACTGACCAAAATTGTGTGCTATGCTAAGAATAACATTTCTTTTAAAGCTGCAATTAATCTTTTGGTGTTGTTAGTAGATTCACTTCTAATTGTTAAATTGTGGGGTTTGCATCACTCAGCTGCCAAGCTGTTTGTCAGGTATTCATACAATGATGCAGCCTCTATGGTATTAGCACACAGTGCTAATCACTGGGTTGGGTATCTGTGGCCCTGATACAACTGAGTGATGGCTGACGAGGTTTCGAGTCCCATGAGTATTTTTTTGATTTAGAAAGGGCAGCTTTAGTTTGCAAGAGCAAACTTTGCTGCCCAAAGATTAGAATTTCTTTTGCTATGCAACTGTTATTTCAAATATAGTTCTGCATTAAAAAACAGACTTGAGACTGTTTGTCTGTGGTTTCTGATGAAAAGCCATCTGTTATTACAAATGGAGACATTTTCAAGGGTGTACTTATAATAGTAGGAAAAAAAGATAATTCTGTTTCAAGTTAAGTGCATTAATTCTGGGTAATGTCTTTAGTCCTGGGCAATATATTTATTCAGATTGAGTATTCCTTTAATTTCTTTCATTAAGAAAACTTTCTTTGTGAGAACATAATGATTGACTTTCTAATTGATGGGAAATATCTAGAGTTCTTCCACTGAAGCAGGATTTTCTCCTTAAAAGGCAGGTTTACACTTGTAATCACTCTTTAGAGTATTTAAAATACAGTAGTGACTATGAGTGAAAAATTTTGACAGATTCCTTCTAGGCATCCTGCAACCATGACCATCATTGTGTAAGACCTTCCAAGTAAATGAATATAATTCCAAGATTCATAGTCAGTCTAAAATATTTCTGTATTCTTTTAAAGATTGTAATGATAGTCATATGTAGACACTGGACAGTTTTTCTGCCATATGGTCTTAGCTTATTTTTAGGGATTTATTTTATTTTTTTATTTCAATTAGAGTAGTAAGTTTTGCATATAAGTTAAATATTTTGTGTGCCACAGGCTTCGTGTATTTTATAAGTGCAATTAATAAGCCTGCATAAATATTCTTTGCAAGACAGATATAAAAATCCAAGTTGGTTCTTGTTGTTTGTTTGTTTGTTTTCCATGTATGGCAGATGTCTGTTGCAGGTATTTCTTAAGAATGGTCTATCCATGATACTTAAAGCAATTTGAAGATGTCCAAATACACAAGTGTTTTTCTTGTCTTCCTGTTCTAATCTTACTCCCAATTGATCTCAGTAACTGTATCTTACGTGGCTTGAAATTCATGCCGGCGTAGGGGCTTTCACAAATCCTTCCTTACTTTAGGGACCTTATACTTTTATTTAGATTTTGAAAGATCTTTTTTTTCTAGCTATTTTTCTTCTTAGAATATGGCTTGCATTTTGGAAAACAAATGTCTGCTTTGTTGATTAAGTTTAAAGATGGAATTACAGTGATATCACGTGAAGGCATATTCTGCCAGACTCAGGGTGTGCTAAGCCCCTCTGCGTCCCACAGAGCTGTTACAACGCACAATTTGAAATTGCTGAGATGAAGCATTAGGTGGAGAAATTTGCCTGGAGGCATGCGTGTGCTTTACTTTGAGTGGGGTGGCACGGCATGCTGGCCAACAGTCTAACTGACCATGCGTGCTGCAGCTTCGCTGTGATGGATGGTGCGTGTAGCTTGGATGGGTGCGATGCGAATGCCTGTACAAATCGCTTATTGTGAAAGAGAGCAAGGGAAGAGAAGTTTGTTGTCCAAGAAAGTATTTCAGTAAGAGCACTTTCTATGTAGGTAGCCAAAGAACAGTAACTAGCTGATCTGGTCAGATCTTCCAAGATCTTTTTTGCAGTTAAGCACCTGTGTACCACTGAGGGAAGGCTAAATGTCGAATTCCTTGGATGGATATGCTTACGTTCTTATAGGTACTGCAAATTTTGGCTAAAAACCTGTGAGATTTCTTCCTAAAAAAACCCTCGCTGTGACTGTGTGGCTTTCTGACAACCAGTGTGTGTTTATCTGAATCTGACTTTTGCCGTCTTTAATGCAAGCTTTAGATCTATTTGATTTAGAGAGATGAGTTTTGGATTCATAAAGCTACAGTGAAGTAAGTCTGGTTGAGGGATGCATCTTGACTTTTAGCGGTCGGGATGATGGCAGTAAAGATAATTACATGGTTAATGAACTGTGTGGATTTTTCTATAATCTTGGGGAGATTGGTTGCTCTCTGTTTACAATTATGATGTAGCTAATGCCTTTACTGGAAGGATTTATCCATTTAAAACAAACCAGCAGAGGGGTTCTGTTGTCAGGATAGTGAAGTCTGCCTATGCAAGGCTCTGCTCTTAATGTCAGTTCAGTTGTATTTGCAAGTTTTCTAACCCGTGCATTGCAGGTACATCGTTCCTGTGATTGGGACTTTGAAAAGTGTTCCCTGCAGGTTCTACATTGGCTGCTTAACTCCTCCAGAGCTTCTATGTTGGTATCTAGTTCAAGTGTTTAAAGTATCTTACTCTTTGAAATCTGAATATCTTCGCATGGCTTCAAATAGTTTCCAAAGTGCATTTAAACTAGCAAAGGTTAAATGTTTTTATGTTTTTGATGTATTCTGCTTATCTCTTGTGCTTTGTATTATATTGCCCTTTTGTTTTCCGTAAGTGTAAACATTCCTGAGAATGGGCCCATCCTGACTTCTACAAGTTTCATCGTAACCTCCTGAACTTTTAGTATGGTGATAGGTTATTTTCAGTCACTCTCTTAATTCCATGAAAAAATAGGTAGCTGATGTGTGTCTTGCTTTTATTGTCCCACATATCACAAGTATGATATTTGGGTAAATAAACTTATCTGCTTCTTTTCTGTAAGCATGTACTGCTCATCATTTGATAATTATTTCCAGCAGACTTTATTTGAACTTCCGTAATTACGAAAGTAGTTTCTGTACATAAAATGCTGCTTGGATCCTTCCTTGTAGGAGGATGTAAACTGTAGAAATTCAGGAGTAAAATGATGATAATGGAAAAGAAATACCTAAAGTTCAATTAGTAGCTTTGTTGTACCACTGTTCTGTGTTATGAGATGTCTTATGTTATGAAGATTTTAGGTTGTTGGTCAGTTTGAATGCCTTAAAATTATCAGCTGAGCTGAATAGTTGAGCAGTGCTAAATATTTATAGCTGAGAAATGTCAATAACTTTAAGAAAATGAAGGAAGAATTATGGGCTCTTTGTTTGGGGTTTCCAAGTCTCTGAAAAAGGGTTAACCCAGACCTTTAAACTTGCTAGTAAATAACACATGCTTGCTCACTAAGTTCATCAGTTTTGCTCCTATTAAGAACACTTAAATTCTGTAAAAGTAATGCTTCTTGCTGTAGGTAAACTTCAGCACATTTGGACAATTACATTTACACACTATATTAGTTGTTTATGATTGGGATTTTTTTTGTGGATCCTGGTACTTTTTGAAAGGCCAATATTTAGACAAAACTCTTTTTCCTTTCCCCTCCCCCTTGTTCCTGAATCATTTCCAGTTTTTTAAATTAGAGATTTAAAAGTTATTTTCTAATTTGTGGTATAGAATGGGATGCAGTTGACACTTTTTAAACAGCCATCTGATAACCTCATCTATTTTATATTCTATTAAGTTAGACTAAAACAAAATGCTTATATATAAATCAGGCTCTCTGCTCTTGATTATTGTGGGCAGTGATGCAGGGACCAATTCTAATGGAATTCGCAGGGAAGAAGTCAATTGAGTTTCGACAGGGGTCACGCGGGATCCATGAACTCCCATGGGGCAGTTATCAAAGATGTAACTGCCTGCAGTGGAGCATAACAGAGCTAATGCCTTTTACTTACTGATTCTTGATTCAACAATTAATTTGACAGTGGTCACTGTGCACTTTGCCCTTATTAGATAGGTTTGATAGTGCAAACAACCTTACAAGACATTTATAAGCTTCAAGGTGATTTTAAGTTCACAGATAATTCTTCCAAAAAGCTAGTTAGGTATCGATTATCAGAAACTTTACTTTTGCTTTCTAGAGTGTAGCTCTAGCTCATAGTCAATGTGTGTGTGTGTTCTTAATATTATCACTGTTTATAAAAAACAAAAGTTATGTGTTTGCCAAATGCCATTTTAAATCTTTGTTTTAATTGGTTGGCTGGGCTGCTGCCACATGGCCCCTAGAAAAAGGAGGAGAAATCTCTAAGAAGAAATAGAACATGCATATTCATGTCTGGGTGTGTGTGATTATTTTTGAACAAAAATTACCCTATGACTGACCCATTTTTGGTAAACAGAAAAAAAAATCAGGTTATAATCAACAGGCACAGCATTAAGTAATCTCCCTCGAAAAATTTTTAAAGGGTTAAAAAATAATTGCTGATTTGTTTTGGGGCTATTGGCCTTAGCTATTTATGCCTGCAATTAATATTTATAAATGATAATACTTTCATGACTAGAACATTACTGTAGTAACAATCCTTATAGCAAAAAGGGAATGTAACACATAGATTTTATTCCGTACAGTAGAACTCATGTTGAACCCATTCACTCTAAATTTACAAGTGGGATGATGAAGTGTCTTATCTGATTCAGCGTTTTTGTTTTGAGCCAATGTTATCTTGTCTGTCTCATGTTTAGATAGGTAAATAGACAGGAAAACTACAAATTGTGCACCATTTTCAACGGAAACTTTAACAGATTGCCTTTTAAATTGTTTTTATGGTTTTTATGTGTATAAACTATTTCTGGCCAAGAATGCTTGGTAAATATTTGAAAGATTCTGGTACACAAATACATTAAAATATATTCAGTGACACAAAGTAACTTCAGTCACCTCCACATCCGGATATATGTATTCAAAACCGCACTGGTGGAGTTCAGTGCTTCTGCCTGAGACCAGTTTCTGCTTATTCATTGACTGGAGACAGAAGGGCTGGTGGTATTTGCAGCACCAGGATGCTACTGCTCCCTTCCCTTTTTCTTTCCTTTCTGCATGCCCATCCCCTTCATTATGGAGATGTTCGTAGCTCTGAGCTGTGACCTCTGTGCAAGCTGGTGCCCCTTCACATTGGTCGTCTTTGTGCTGACTTGCTGTGGGACAGCTCTGAGCCTGCCTGTTTCATGGCACCTCTCTTAAAGCTTTTTGATACCCAATGCTACTTAAATGGTATTGCCAGACATGGTAACGAACACAGCATTGAAATGAGCAGTGTAGGAAGCAGTAAAAGTCACATTTGTATCTACCAGGGTGTTTGTTTTCTCCCCGTCCCCCCCCACCCCCCCCGCCCAATTTTAAGAGAAGAGTGGCAGAGCATCTGAAAAATTAAATGACAAGGTGTAATGTAACACTGTGTGAAATCCATGGCATAATCTTTCTTGTTTTTCTTTGAAACGAGTTTGTCTAGCTTAAAGGGGCTTGAAAATCTGTTCCTGGCCTTGGGTTAAGGTTTGTGGCTCTTGAAGGATGAAGACAGGTGAGGTCCAGGCTTCTAGACCTGAGGCCACAGGACAATGGGTTATTGCTGGCAATAACCCCCAAGAGTTCTCACCTTTCAAGCGCGGTGACAGGGGACGTGGGGCAACGGAAGGGTCCGAACCCATGGAGCCCTGCCTCTCTGAGCCACTGGCCCTGCTGAGCAAAGCCAATACCCCTGGGATTGCTAGTGCTGGGGCTCTCCTGGCAAGTCAGTGTCCCTGTGGCGGCCAAGCTGCTGACAAAGCACATCAGCCTGGGCTGTGGTGCTGGTTGTCGCAGCGACGCTCCTCCCATTACTTGTGCAAATCCGGTTAAAACCTGTGCTGGTATTTCCGCTTCCCTGCAGATACTTGCCTGGACATGGTCAGTACTATGGTTTGCTGTAACATTCTTTTGTATTGTTGCAGATTTGTGTGTTATAGGGGACATTTTTGGCTCCTGGGTTATGGTAAATCATTGTACACAAATGGAATAATGTGGAAATAGCAGTGATATGTGCAACAATTCTCTGTTCCTGTGATCTGTGATCTTAAATTTTAAATTGTCTTTATATTGTTTGTGATTATTAGTCATCTGGCTGCTAGATCAAGGTTATCTTTGACAACTCTTGCATTCAACCCTGTATACATAAGCAGTAAATGCCCAGTTCTCACTTCTATCTGACTAAGAAATTTTACTGTGGATTAATTCTTGCTATCTTTGATAGCAAATGGTTGAACACAGACCCAGAATCTATGATAATAAGGTAATCTGTTTCCATTTGCAGTAGGCTTTTATTATTCATTCTTTGTAAACCATTTAGCAAGGAGTATGGACTAACATTGATTACTCCATAATTAGTGCTCACAGGCAGTATGGTTGGAGCCATGTTGGAGGGGAAAATTTATGAGCTGTTAAAAGCCACATGACTTGCATAGAAGAACCAAAGTGCAAGCTCTAAAGTGTATTAAATTGCCATGTTTATCATCTACCTAAATGCTACTGTCAGTTCTCCAACTGCTTTATGTGCAACTGTTCCTCAAAGTGAGGCAGGAGTATCATGCATTTTATTCATAACAGATTGAACATGAGGCAATTATCAGTAAGCCATTTGATGGTGAAGCTTACTCCCCAAGTCAGAAAACTAGAAACAGGTATTCTGTAACAGATTGGGAAAGGGCTTTTCAAAATGACCACATCATCAGTGCAGATGCACAGTGGAGCATCTGTGCAACCTTCAGGCAGTCATTTATATACATTAGTGAGAGCATTGGTCTTTGTGTGACTCCTGTGGGGCATGCAAATACAGCTCAACTGTTATTTTGCTGGAAGATTTTCTTGCCAAATTTTATTAAAGTACATCATGGGGTAACTTACAAATGAGATGAGATAAAATGCCTAAAAAGACTATCTGCAAGTCCGCTTTACTACTGTGACTTGCGAGTGTTTATTCTAGAGTTCATCTTCTATTAAGTTTCAGATCTTCATAGGTTAGCTACATTTGTTTTCCTTTAAAGAGATTCCCTGTGTAGCACTAAATTTAGTCTAGTTGCCTCCTGTGTAACGCAAGTGCCACTGGCAGGGCTCGGTGATACTGTTGGTGTTTGAGCTAATTGAAGCCTCCGGCACATAAATGAGTTCTGCGGCAGCGGTACTTGCAAGAGGAAATTGGGGGGTACTGAATTGCTCCTGTGGAAATGGGAGAGGCAGCATGGCCTTGGCAAGCAGGGTGCATGCATCCACCTGTGCTGTCGCACGCATTTCTTCTGGTATTTGCACGCTAAACAGTGGTGGAAAGGCAGAGGGCTGCAGGTGCCGTTGCTCTGGGGCTGGCCTGCAAATGCTGGTCTGCTGCCAGGGTGGGTGACTGACTGCTCTGGCTCTTCCCCTAAATCACTGCCCGCAGGCTCTTTTGAGCTTGGATTTTCAAAGGTTGCATGGTTTTCCTGTCCGCTTTGCCTCATTCCTTGCAGTCTGCTTGGCATTTTTACCTTGTTTCTTATTTCATTCTCTGTTTTATTGCTGTCCAAACAAATAAAAGTTAAACTCCTACTGTTAATGTGACTTCAGAATTGACACCAATGCCACAGTACTTAAAAATTTTCAAGAATTCATGACACTGATCCAATGCCTCTTCCAGGTTTGTGGAAAGTAACCAGTTGCACAGAACTCAAAACAATGAAATGTATGAAATTAATTTATACCTGGTTTTTTAGAAATTCATTTGCTCAGTGTGCGGAAACACTGACCTCTAGAAGAATCAAACCTGCAAGTGATCACCTGCAGGGGAGAAAATAAGGTATTTTGCCCCCTCTCAGAGTGAGGAAGGAGGATTTGGGCAGACAGCTGTCTTGCATAATTGCAAATATCACATCAGAAAATATAACTTTTAATGGGAGAATGTAGATTTTGAGGTTGCATCTTGTATTTGTGCTGTGACTGACATTTGAGCCTCTATAGTTAAGGATGTGCTTGTCCTCTGCTTGTTATTGTAAACAGATACTATCTTAGCATTATGTACTGTAGCGAGGATTTGTATAATTATAATTTGTCTTCATAGTTTTATATCTTGAACATGAAGAAAGCATTGATTCATACAAACTTTCCAACAGCTCAGTGATCATTGGAAGATATTGTGTGTGTGGTGAAATACAGAAGTCAGTCATGGATATTCTGTATCTATTAACCTGTATAACCTTTCCTTTCCTTTTGGTATGATGGATAGAGGAATCTCTGCCACGAACTCACAAGGTTATCGTATATGGATGTCCCATCCTCTTTCAGATGGACTTCCTAAATCATTTCAGCAGAAGAACTACTACTTTATTTTTTTTACAGTATTTGTGTAGTTATTGAATGCTAGGTAATGGATCTGCTGTTAATATTTATTAAGTTTCATACCCAGTGGGTTATTGCAAGCATTTTGGGTTTGTGTTCTAAGTGTAGTAAGTTTCCTGGCTATATAACAAAAAATTACATAATCTCTGCTATATATAGATACCAAGTTATTTTTTGAGTAAATATGTTCTTTGATTTTTTTTTTGTAATGAGGATTATATGTGCCATTAGTTACCACTTATTCTGTCTGTTCCTCCCCGAGAATACAATTCTTGAATGTGTGGATATATAAAGGGCTTTTTTTTCTTCTGCTGCTGCCTTTTTTTGTTGTTTTTTTGGTTTTGTGGTTGTGATGTTTTGTTTTGTTTTGTTTTTTAGCAAAAGATTTCTTTGTTTTGTTGTGTGGAAAGAGACTGTGAAAATGTGTGGTGTGTACCTGATACAGTGTTCCTTTATTGAGTCTTCTGACAGTTTGAAAGAACTGGATTTTCTGCTGATGTATACGACCTATGCTTATTGATGCTAAATAATGACCTCTTCCAGTAGCTCTCACAAGTGTGGTCTGCTCTGTTCCTCTATACTCACCCTTGATTCTCTATATTTGCTGCTGGACCCCAGTGATGGCAGTTTGAGTGTCAGTGGCTCCTGGATGTCATCGGAAGGAACCAGTGACCTAACTCGTTGGTAGCTGCTAACCAGTACAAATAAATGTTTTGGACTTTTTACAGAGGGATTGATATGTAGATGTATAGCAAGACCAGCAGAGTTGATGATTGTGGGATTTTCAGTAGTGCTTGCATTTAAGCAGAACACCTGATTGTGTTACACCTGATTGGCCTCTGAAGTCAGCCCTGCTTTGGGCAAGAGGTGGGACTAGGTGACTTCTGGAGGTTTCGCACAACCTAACTGGTTTTATGGTTCTGTGATCTCCTAGCACTCCAGGGCCTGGTTTAGGAGGCATGGTGGTGTTGGTTGACGGTTGGACATGATGATCTTAGAGGTCTTTTCCAGCCTTAATGATTCTATGATTCTATGAGTTGCGGTGTAAGCATCTTCCCACAGCTGCACACTGCTTTATCCTTGGAGTTACGGGGGGTCTTCAGAATGGTCCCCACAAAATTTGTCTGTTAATTTGAATTTAAAATCTTCAGAAAGCTCCCCTTCTTAGGCTCGTCTAATCTATACCCGCTTTTTCTCTTTTTCCTTTGTTTTCCCCGTCCCTGTATCAAAGACATGCTTGTAGCTTTAGTAGTTATTGACAAACATGTCAGTGGGTCTTAAATTTGGAGGATGGACTACTTCCTGGCTATCACTGTGTAGGTGGTTTATTTATGAATAGTGATCACTAAAACAGGTTTTCATTAGTGCTGAAGTTTTTATAGAAGACTTTTTTCCCAAATTAAGGTTTGGTTTTTTTTTTTTGTTACAAAATGTAGATCTGAATGTGTGTCTGTGCTGCAGAATGACTGACTGGAGAGTACTGCAGCTGCCTGAAGCTTTAGAGTTGCTGGGTTGACTGCTGGTTTCAGTTGGGTCATAGCACAAGGGGCTACAGCTCATAAATGCCCCCCATTTGCCCTAACTATCATCATCACATAGTGTTTTTTGCAGTGCATTAGTGCACAGTTGATCTACTCTGGTCTGACCGGAAACCTAGAGATTATGATTTTGGTGTCAATGCTAATTTACTTTTTCACTGGTCAGAGGAGAGCAATCCTTGCTGGAAGAAACTGACCCAATTGTGTTACTTGTTTTTCTACTACCGCCTTCATCCTCCACTAGTGTAGTCAGTGGAAACTTTGTCAAAGACTTCAGCGGTACAAGAGAAGTCCATCGCTGAGCAAGGTAATGGTACTCTACTATGTAAGTTTTGTCTTCTGGACTCAGAATTCAGCACTGGAGAAAACACCAGTTCTTGTTCCCAGAAATCTGTGGTTTTCCTCCTTTCATTTACATAGTTGCCTTTTTCCAGTATTTTTAGCTGCAGCTGTCCACTCACCCATCCAAGAAACATGTTTTCCACTAGAAAATGCTAATGTGTAAATGTTTTCAATGTATACAACCTAAGTATGCTTTCATAAACAGAATTTTTGTAATCTTAGAAAATGTGCTTGAACAGTTTTAACTCTAAATCAAATAAGTATTTGGGAACTTAATTGGTTTCTTCAAGTCATAGTTATGAGAGTTGTGGTATTTCTTAGTAATTACACAGAATGAACAAATTGTAAGAGTAGAAGAGATCCAAGAATGATTAATTCCTCTTTAAAAACACACAAATCCACTACAAAAATGGACTTAAGCTGCTTTTTGGTTTATGTCTTTATAAGAATTCCAGTTAAACATTATAAGCATTATAGGATGGTAGGACGCTTTATCCTGCCAATTTGCCTGTTTGCAATTAGTTTAGGGTACACTTAATATGTTATTTTAATACTTCACAAATTAAATGTAATGATGTACTGCATTTGGGATTTATTTTTTCTTGCCAGTATTCTGAAATATTTGCACTTCCTCTTTTTTTTTAAGTCTAATTTTCTTTTCAAAGTCAGTGTCCTTGTGAAAATAAAAGCACCTTATAAGGCCACATAAAAGTGTGAATAAATTGGTAACCTGTCATCTGTTTTTGTCCTTAGCTAAGGCTCTGATTTTGAGTCATTCATTCTTAAGTATTTTACAGAGTCCAAGTCTCAGTGGTTCTTTTTTTCCCACATGTATTTTTTTTAATACGTGGTGGTACTATTAAGTATATCATTTTCACTCTGAGAGTTGTAGCATGTTCTTTTAGTGTCCTAAAACAACTGCCTTGGCACTGCCTAGCTTATGTTAATCTGTTTGGTATCTTCATAAGATATATTCTTTGGTTTGGGGTTATGTGTTTATATATATTTAGTTTTAACAGATGACTGCATATTTATTTATTTTGGCAATACCATTAATTGTTCAGGAGACTTTTATCCCCAAATCCCTTAGTTTTTCAGACAGACCTAGAACATCTGTTTGTAATTCTGTCTTGAACATTGCCAACACAAATTAGTCTTGCAAGTTCAGTCCATATTTTAGCTTAAAACGTTCACAGACGTTTTCAAGGTTCATGAGTTTTACAAGAACGATTAATACCAAACATGCAGTAATCCGTATTTCTACGCAAGGTTTTTAAAAGTCTTTACAAATACGAACCTTGCAGTTTCCCAGTCAGGTAGGTTAAGGGATTTCTACTGTCTCTTATGGGGTGAGAGAGTGCTGCTGTTCACCTAACCCATAGTTTAGGATGAGGAATGCAGAAAAAGAATTTTAAAAGATTCTGTTTGTATGTGTGTGTGTGTGGATTGATCTATCAGTCCTTGGCCTATCATGTTTGAGTTTTTTTGTTTGGGTTTTTTTGGCCAAAAAACCCGAACAAAAAAACTGAACTTGTAGATATTTTATTTTTATTATTTTTTTTTATTTAGTTTTAAATGGATGTAGTGGTCAGAGCCTTGGTTTTGTCTCCCACAGAAGGTCCCATCTTCAGCGGTGCAGCAACCTAGTATCACACTGGGAACTTTTTATGTAATTGGATGAAAAAGTAGCTTTATATCAAGTGCAAACATGTGGTCCTGAATCAGCAAATTATTCTGTGTCAGTGTCTTCTGTATACTCTCCCAATTTAAAGNAAGTTTCTCTCTGTTGTGAAGAATTCCTACAAAATCCTGGGGTTACTGATGTGAAGTTAACGAGATTTTGGTTAATTGTCATGTAACCAGCATGTACTTAGCCTGATTTCAGTAACACCAGTGCACAGCAGAGGGGATGCCACTACTCAGCCCCCTGAGTGAGGTTGTTTTAGAACAACTGAAATACCTATGTAATAGCAGATTGTTAATTCAATCTGCTTTTAAGAAGAAAACAAGAATTATTTCTAAGTAAGAACACAGCTTAATTGAAATATGTAATTTTTCTAATTGACAGCCCTGAACAAACATACGTTCTTTAAACATAACCTGTTCAGTGTGGAAGCCATCATACAAGTAGAAAATACACTACATGTCGTTTCTGAAATATAATTTACTTTTAAGTTAAATAAATAACCCTAAACAGTATGGATCGTCTGGAGGTTAGATTTTGGATTTGAAATCTGCGTGGTTCCTTGGCTGATGGGAATTTTGTTCCACGGTCTGGAGCCACCAGCTGTCAAGAAATCTTATCTCCTCCAAAGCTGAATTTTGCCATGGTAATAAATAGCTGCATTGTGGTGGGTTAACAGTAGTCTTCACCTTTTTGTCATTATTTTTGGCCTTCCTGTGTTGGAATGTTATCATCATTTTGTATTAGCAGAGGTGATTTCCACAAGCAGCACTTACAAATGCAAAAGAGTTGGTTCTCTTCAGAAAAATATTCTAGTAGTAGAACTAGTTTTTGTAGATGACAGAGCTGTGTTCCCTTAGCTGCATTCACTGAGAGGTAGCAGATCTCTTTTTCAGACAGTGTGTTCGGGTTTTGAAGAGTCCACCAAAAGGAGATGTGGAGTCTTTTCATGTTGTGTTCTTACATTCAGCTTAAATTGTAGGTGTGATTTAGGTTCTTTTAGCTGTCTTAATGATCTATGTGAAATTAGTCAGAGGCTTCAATCCACTTACTGGCTGAGAATAACCACAATTTAAGCCAACAGAGGAGCCAGCCTCTTGATTAAAACGAAACAAAACAAAAATCCGCAAACCCAAAACTAAACCTGCATTTCCTACTGTTCATACTGACAATTCAACTTTGCTTTTTCTGTTCAGACCTTAAAAAATACCTACTTCAGTGAGTATTTCCTGCACAGCCTAAGCAACTGGGATGGCAGAGGTCAAGTGTTTGCCTTGCAACTGTGAGGTGCTTGTTCTTGCCACTGGCCTGCAGAGGAATACTTTCTCCGCACCTCTCATTTACAGCTAAGGCATGTTGATGCTTTCATAAGAAATACTCAAATCAGCTTTAACTTAGTACCTATTGCAGTCATGTAACAACAGTGAGGACTTAACATGAGCTACTTAAAGTTGTTGGAGTGCTGTAATGTTTCTGAGTGAAGCGTGCACAGTAGAAGAACACTTGTCCCTCCCTCCATTTATAACGGAAAAGTCTCCGATTTGGATATAAAATTTGACTGGAAACCAGCATTCAAGCAGTAAAAGAAGCTAAATGTAGGGTTTATGTAGATCATTCTGACACTGTACCAGCCTTTCTAATATGCACAAGCCACTCGTGTGTGTGCCAGCAGAGCTGTTGAAGGGAGCAGGTGCCCGAGCTGGTGAGGGATTTCTTCTGAGTTTCATTGTGTTACTGCAGGGGTGGTGGTGGGTATTCAGAAAAGGTGATGAATTAGAGTGTAATGTTTTCATGTGACATAGGATGAAGTAGCAAATATCAGATGAAAAATGCAGAATAGGAATAAGAAAGCCAAGGGAGGTTGTATATATGGATAAAAATATATACATGTATATGCACACTCTTGAAAAAAATCTTGTTATTTTGCAATCTTAATGAAAGTGAAGTTTTTAGAAAACAGCGTGATTGTGATGGATCATTCCTTCCCACACACTTTTTCAGTTCATTGATCTGGGGCATGGTTGACTTTAGAAATTACCAGAAGCTCATGTTTTTCAAACATGTACTGCTGGCATTTCTTTTATTCTGCATAGCAGAGCATTGCTGTTGATTATTTAACTTCTACTGATATCTGTAAGCCATATCAGCCTGACATACATTAACTAAAACTCCAGCTCTCTCCCAGCATTTGCCCATCACAATAAACCTTCGCTTTCTTCCTTTGCAAATAAGGAATAACATATTTCTCATTTTCTTGTACTGTGCTCTGCAAAGTCTCATTCCATGGTTGTTGAACTGAAACAAATAATCTGATTTCACTCATGACCCGTTGCTGAAGCTACAGTATGATGATTAAAGGCCCACGTTTCTTGGCCGTGGAGAAAATGACATTTAACTGAAGACTTACAGTGATGTAAAGATAGTGCTTTCTGGAACATAAAAAATTATTTTAACTGGACAATTGTGCAAAATGCATGGCCAATCCATATCAATTTGTGATTCTTCAGATGAGTTCAAGCCTCCTTACAGTGTCTATGCCTCTTTGAAGCTTCCTCCATACCAGTGGCAATTTTTTAAATGGAAATGTGTGCACTGATGCATTGTGATTGGGACAAGTCAGCAGGAAGGTAGATGACAATCTCTCATCTTATGACAGATATTATGGTTTGGCAGCTCCTCCTTTCAACACTCGCTATGGAATGTTGTTGTAAGAAAAAAATGAGAACCAGTAGCTAAATGTGAGGAAGCACATTGTGTGTTGAAATTCCCATGACTTAATTAAGAAATTGATTTTATTAAGGCAAATAATAGCTTCAGATTTTTAAAAAGCCTTTCGTTATTTCTCATGTTAATGCAACATCATTACTATATTGCATAATAAACAGAGCTAGAAATGGAGAAGGCTTCATTTAAAAATACATGGGATCTTTTATTAAAAATCTAAGATTGAAAAAAACTAGTTCAAGTGTTATTTGAATTCTGAAAGCTACCTGTGTTTTATCTCCATTTTTACATTTCCAACAGAATTTATTCTAAAACTTTTTTGCCAGTGTTACGTGTGCTCCCACTCTAAAGTAAGGAGTAGTTCCTGGGAGACACTAAATTATTTGGATGCTTCCTTAGTTGGAATAAGTATCTTTTAGGAAGGTATTGACTACAGTTAGAAACATAGCAGTACTAATAACAGAACTAGTTTGTGAGAGGGCTGCCATTTGCAGGCATGCCTAAGCATGTGCATATCTTCAAGCATGTCATTTAGTGCTACTGAAATTTTCAGGGTTAGTCCTGGGGTTAGATGCCTTCCTGGTCAAACTGTTCATTCTTCAGCAGGAAAGCTTGTTCTGAAGCTAGTGATGATGTAGGGTTCTAAAATACATGTCTGAATTGGCCCAATTTCTTTTTAAAGACCTTTCTGTTGGAAATGGACAAATTTGGAAACCATGAAGGGTGTATAGGTTTTGCTTACTTACTAATTGATATGTAGAATGTGTGGGAAGTGGACTGAGGCAAACTAACCCTAGTGCTCTCTAGCTGTTAAATTATAATCACCTTTTTTCTGAAAATATATAGGTGTCACTATAGTTATAGAGGCATTTCTTTTGACTTTTTTTGCTTCTCTACTAAATGGAAAAGGGAAACTTGGATGACTAATCTTTGAAATTGAAGAAACAATTACGCTTTTAGCCATCAGATGTCACCAGAGTACAGAGAGTAAGTATTAGGTGATCACAGAATCACAGAATGGTTGGGGTTGGAAGGGACCTCTGGAGATCATCTTGTCCAACCCCCCTGCTTCAGCAGATACACTTCGAACAGGGTGCACAGGATTGTGTTTAGGCGGGTTTTGAATATTTCCAGAGAAGGAGTCTCCACAACCTCTCTGGGCAGCCTGTTCCAGTTCTGTCACCCTCATAGTAAAGAAGTTTTTCCTCATGTTCAGCTGAAACTTCCTGTGTTCCCATTTGTGCCCATTGCCCCGTGTCCTGTTGGGCACCACTGAAAAGAGCCTGGCCCCATCCTCTTGACACCCACTCTTCAGATATTTGTAAGCAGTAACAAGATCCCCCCTCAGTCTTCTCTTCTCCAGGCTGAA
>WAAD01032158.1:1926-26619 GCA_013389945.1 Fregata magnificens | reverse complement strand
TGACATTTGCTTCCCTCCAGTCCTCGGGCACCTCTCCTGTCCTCCATGACCTTTCAAAGATGACAGAGAGTGGCTTGGCAAGAACATCCACCAGCTCCCTCAGCACTCGTGGGTGCATCCCGTTGGGCCCATGGATTTGTGAGGATCCAGTTTGCCTAGGTGATCCCTAACCCAATCTTTCCATCACTAATGGTGCAAAGCAGCTGTAAGAAAAATAACAAATTGATTTTAACTCCCTTATAGAAGTCAATAGGAAATATTTAATATATATATATATATTCTGCATTTTCTGGATAATTTCTATGTAGCATTGCTGTCCCAGTGCTAATATGAAATACCTTCATTCTTATTGGTGAACATCTACAAAACTCACCTTTAGAGTGGGACCCACGAAATCTACCTTTCAGTGACACGTAAAAGAGGGAGACAGAAGGGATGGCATGCCTTCTGTATTGACATCCAGAATCTGTTGGAGAGATAAGTGAGAGATGTGACATAATAGATTTTATTTAAGCACTTGATAGGAAGAAAATTTATAAAATGTTCTCAGATCAAATTGCTTGAATGTGATCATCCTGATGTGAAATGAAAATTGCTGTAAGGAGTATAAAATGAAAAATCATCATTTAGTAAGGGTATTTGGCACTGTGCTTTATAATGAAGTCCACTCTTTTCAGCTATTTCCAAGCCATGTTTCATTTTTGGACAGAAATTATTGGCAGATTAAAAACCTTTTGGGGCTGATGGGGAACAAATTGAGACTTGTCCGAGCAAAACCCAAGACCTTTGTGATCTAGAAAAGGGGAAGGAGATTCCTAAACAGGAAAGTTGTTGAAACACTGAGAAAATTAGGGAAAAAATATGAACAGTGGCAAGAAAACCGAAATGCCTGTGAGGCTGGAGATAATGAAATGACAGGAAAAGAACTGATGAACTATAGAAGATTTGAAGAAAAATAGATGTTTAAAAAAAATTAGAAGGTGTGTGTTAATGGTAATTTGAAAAGACTGTCCATCCAGCTAGACTGAGAGAGAACTGGTTAGGCAGCTATTTGTAAATTTATTACAGGTATTTGTAGATCTGCTAGTAGTGATCCTTCTTCAGGTTTCCCCGACATCTTGCAATTGTGTAGAATAGTTTAGGAGAGTAAATAGTGGTACTGTCAGGAATAGTTTGCATTTCTAAGAGGTGACGATTAGAGTCAGTATCAGAAATGCTTTTGGCTGAGGGAAACTTATGTGCATTTAAAGTGCATCGCAAGAAGTAGTAGTACAGCAGAAAGCCATCCTGCTCTGGAGGGCTGGCTGGATGTGGGAAGTGGAGTTGCTGATGACAGGAACATTTTTATGTTCTTCTAATGCAAAAGTCTTCAGTGGGATTTTATGAGCATCCAGTTCATGACAAGAATGCTTCGGTTATCTTGCAAGACCTCACAATATCAGATTACACCTGAGCAAAGGAGAAACAAGCTGTTTCTCTGGGCTCTGTGCCAGTATATGGGTGAATCTGTTTCTTTGTGTGTCAGCCCTTTCTGCTATCTGATAGAAATGCATTTTTTTCTGGCATTTCACTCCTGTTTTCTAGTTTTGTGGGTTCTTCAGCTTATAAGTAAGCAAAACTGACTATCCTGTTCTAGTCACCTGCACTTGTGTTTTGAGTGTGATCTGAACATAAAGGCTAAGCAGGTGAAAATGAGGGGTTAACCTGATGTACATCCTTACCCAACTCCGAATCTATGAGACAAAATGCACCACAATTTATTTTGTGCCCAACTGTATTGCTATGTCTGTCCAAGTTTGTTGCCTGAAATATTTTATTTTTTGTTCAGCACTTTCCAGATGTGTTCCATAGGGAATGAAAGGACTTTTGGGTGTAACTGTTCATATTTGAAAGCAGAAAAACAAATAAGTGTTGCAGGACCTCTAAAAATTGATATTCTAAAAATATAAATATGGCCAAGAAGGGAAAGGAGCTAAGAAAGAAAAAAGTTGATGAAGATATTCCTCTCTCAGAGGGTCAGAGGGGTTTATATTTCACTGAAATTCATAGTTCCATATAATCCAGGAGCTAATACTAGCAAGATGTAAATATTTACAGCAGTATGATATTTTAGAGTAACAACTTTCTTTTTGTGGAATGTTGACTTACAGGTCAAAGAAAAAAATACTTGGACATACAGCAGATTAATGAACAATGCATTTATCATTTTTATAGGGAAAAGTGAATGATGGGATGTTTTGTTATACTTGGCTTCATTGGATTGTAACCACATGTTCCAGAAATGAGCATTTAAAAATATTGCATGTAGCTTTTTTGCATGTTTCTAAGTTATAGATACAATCTTTTCATATTGTGAAATATAGTCTTAGTCTTCCTCGGTATTTGGCTTTCTTCTTTGATTAAAATCCCAAGGTGGAATGAATGTGCTGTGTGACTGAAATTAATCTGTTTTAGCCTGAAATTGCTGGAGGCATGTTGGCATGCCAACAGCAGGCAAACACTGGAGATGGCCTTGATTTGAGGGAAACTGTGTCAAAGTAGCTTTGCAGGGCAAGTAGCTGTAGGAGACAATTTGTAGTAGTTACCTTGTGCTCTTGGAGCCAAATTTTGCTGTGTTTCTGTTTCAGTGCTCTCAGTGGGGGATAACTGTGGGTTTCGCTGGGAGGATAATTACAGTATTTTCAGACAACTATTGATTTTTCGTTGTGATGGCATTTGTTTTATTCATCGTGCATGTTGATTATGTGTGTGTATATGTATATATGTGTGTATTTACATATATAAATGTAAAAGGTATTTTATTCTAAAGGTAATCTGTCTTCTAGACCAAAAAGGGACTGTTTTGGGAGATGCTGAGTGCTTCTGAACAATGTTTTCAACTAAAGGGCCTTGTACTACTGAAATTACTTCTGAAGTCTTTTCTTGGTTTTCAGTAGAGAGATTTTCTTGTATTTCTTTGCACAGATTAGGATCAGAGGTAAATACTGGATGAAGTAGAAGTCAAAGGTACGACTAAATTTCTTGCCTGTTTGAGGGCTATATTGCTAGGTATTTCTTCTTATAAGTTCCTTCACTAATTTTGTTGGAAAGCACTGCATCTGAAGCTTTTTATCAGTTACCAGCTTAATGGAGGGGTGTATAATTCTGTTCTTGGTTGTATCAGAATAATTACTGCACTTCTAGTGGCTCTATTTTCAGAAAATTAATGTGGGGTTTTTTTTCAGTTTAACTGAAGGAGGACTATCTCTTTGTGGCTCTAGATAACTTTTCAGTTTCAACGAAGAATCTTGCACCATTCTGTGAGTGTTGAATATTTTAAAAAAATCCAGTCTTTTCAAAATAGTGCAAAGAAATTTTGAAAAAGAAACATTTTTCTTATCAGAGTTTAATAATGCTGCTATCACTGCAAGAACACAAAGACTAGCTTCTACATAGGAGTAAATGAAAATCTACCCTTTGGATGTCTTTTTATTGTTTTTCCAGCCTTGGTTCTGGCTTCTGTGACCCCCCAAAAGAAGGAAAAGCTAAAAATCCAGCATAAATTGTCAGAAAAGATGATACTGGAATGAAGACATGACTGTAGACCACAACAAGGTTTTATTTAGAAAATGTTTTTGACAATTTTCAGATCAGGTATTCTTCACAAGAAAAATCAAGACGCAGAAAAAATTATGGGATATAATACCTAACACACAAAACCAGATAAAAAATACCATCCAGAACCTCCTGTCAGCTGAAGTCATATAACCCAGCATGTTCATTACCTATTCAGTGTATATTTTGAAACCAAATAAATATGATACATATGTAAAAAACAGTATTTGTAAAATCTGAACAGAACTGATGCCCATTCTAAGCAGACAGATCCTCTCTCTCCCCTCATCTATTTGAATTCTGTTTTTTTCCATACAGAATGTATCCAGAAATGTTTCAGGGTGTTAAATATATGGCTGGGTGTAACAAGAATTACAGAAAACAGCAGCGAATGTGGGCATTCAGGGTGGCACGTGAGACTTCAGAACCCAAGACTTAAGTTATGGGAAGTCATCCTGAATATCATAGAATCATAGAACACCAGGTTGGAAGGGACCTCAAGGATCATCTAGTCCAACCTTTCTTGGCAAAAGCACGGTCTAGATGAGATGGCCCAGCACCCTGCCCAGCTGAGTCTTAAAAGTATCCAGTGTAGCGGAGTCAACCACTTCCCTGGGGAGATTATTCCAATGGTTGACTGTTCTCATTGTGAAAAATTTCCCTCTTATGTCCAGCCGGAATCTCCCCAGGATTAACTTGTACCCATTACCCCTCATCTTTTCCATGTGACTCCTTGTAAAAAGGGAGTCTCCCTCTTCTCTGTAGCCACTCTTTAAATACTGGAACATGGTGATAAGGTCTCCCCTAAGCCTCCTTTTCTCAAGGCTGAACAAAGCCAGTTCTCTCAGCCTTTCCTCACATGGCAGGCTTCCTAGTCCTTTGATCATCTTGGTGGCCCTTCTCTGGACCCCCTCCAGCCTGTCCACATCTTTTTTGTATAGCGGGGACCAGAACTGTACACAGTACTCCAGGTGTGGCCTGACGAGCGCTGAGTAGAGTGGGACAGTGACTTCTTTAGCTCTGCTGGTGATGCCCTTGTTGATGCAACCCAGCATCCTGCTGGCTTACTTTGCTGCAGCAGCACACTGTTCGCTCATAGTGAGCTTGTTGTCCACCAGGACCCCCAGGTCCTTTTCCACAGAGCTGCTCCCCAGCCGGGTAGATCCCAGCCTGTGCTGCACTCCTGGATTATGTTTTCCCACGTGCAAGACCTTACACTTGTCCTCGTTGAACTTCTTAAGGTTCTTGTTAGCCCACTCTTCCAGCCTATCCAGGTCTTCCTGCAGGGTGGCTCTCCCTTCCAGAGTGTCTACTTCCCCACTCAGTTTGGTATCATCAGCAAACTTCATCAGGCTACACTTAATCCTGTTATCCAGATCACTTATGAAGATATTGAATAATGTTGGGCCCAATATTGATCCCTGGGGGACCCCACTTGTGACAGGTTGCCAGTTTGAAAAGGAGCCATTTACCACCACCCTCTGGGTGCGCCCTGTCAGCCAGTTCCCCACCCACCGCACAGACCACTTGTCTAGGCCATAACACAGTCTAGGCCGTAATAACCACTACTAGGTGGTGTGCTTGGGGGTGCAAGTGCCTTAACTGAACTTTTGTCACAGGCCAGGTGCTTTGGTTATTCATGTTTTCCCTTTTTTTTTTTTTTTTTTTTTTTTTTTTGACATGGACAATGCAATACCACTTCTGTAGTATGTTCAGGTATAAAGTAGATGATCGTTATATTTGGAAATAAAGTAGGTGTGTTTTTCTTGTATAAAAGGTCTTAGTTCTCACTTGAATAAGTGACTGATGATTGTTGGTTAGCTGTAGTTACTATCTTTTAACTAAATATTTGTCATTCTTGCTGCCTCTCAGAAAGCTACTTCTCCCCAGTGCTGCTCTTAGGTTAAAAAATACTAATTCATATACTTACTCAACACAATGAAGTGTGCAAGTGGAGAATATGGGAGATTTTTGCGTGACTTTTAGGGACATAGATTTCAAAGGCTTCTTACCTGTTGTACTTTTGTTTGCCCAGACCCAGCGGGTTACGTGGGACCCAAGAGCAGTGTACAGAATAACCTTAGGGAAGAGGTTATTTCAGAGGCTGTGGGCCATGGGGGGCATGGAGGATGGCTTCTCCTCTACCAGCTCATCTGCAATTGCAGTGCAGGTCCAGGGCCCTGGCAGGGGAGAAGGTGGGAAGCCCTGAGCCTGCCAAGCTGCCCCAAGTCCGCAGCCAAGCCACCAGAAGGGCTGGGAACCCCTGGTGTGGGCATGGCTTGCTGGCTGCAGAGGGTTGTTGCTTGCCAAGGGCTTGGATTTGGGATGTTGCAGAGGCATACACTCTGGGGTTGTTGCTGCCTGGCCCCCAGCACCCTTCGTCCTTGTCCCCGGAGCTGTGCTGTGGCTTTTGGTATGCTGGAGATGCCCTCCCACCCACAGTGCCTGGTGCCCGAGTGGGTCAGCAGCAGGATGACAGCTGGGGACCAACTGTGCCACTACACTGTGTTATTCATCTGCTGGGAGAAAGGTGAGGAAAGTAAGTCATAACTGCATTTAACATAACCTCTCTGCTCTCAGATCTGCCAAATTTAAAATGGCTGTTTGTTATTCGCACCTTTATTTTTATTATTGGAAGACAGAAGCATATTAGTAAAATGATGAATGACATGTTTGCTTATTGTGGGTATTGATTGCTTTCACTTTGTGACAGGTCTGAAATGCACACACTTGAGAAAATCCAAGCAGACTTTATGCACTTGACATGTTCGACTGAATCACAAAGGTCTAAGAATTTGTTCAGGAAATTAGTTCAACATGACATGCGTCTGAAAGAGCTGCTCTTTTGTTACATGTATCGTAGGGCTGGATTATTAACTCAAAAACAATATCAACAACAAAAATGCAGTAGGGGATTTGTGTGAGATTGCCCTTTTGTCCTGCGAGCTGTGGCAGAAGCAGAAGCGTGAATAAACTATAGGAAGGACTGTTGAGCTCAGTCTGGTAATCAAATGTTCTGTTACACCTGACACTTGTCTTGTGAGTAGGGCTGAAAGTCAAGTGCCTGTAATCAGCAGAGAAGTGTAGATGCATTTTCATTATAAATTAAGTAGTCTAATTGTATTTGATTGGGTTTTGTTGTGGTTTTTTAAATTATATTAGGCCCTTTCCTGGAAAACAGAAATATTTTGTGATGTTTTTAAAAAGGCACATGTTTTGTATGTTGTGAGAGTGCAGGTGTGGCTCTCATAGGACCAGATAGTCCAGGCAAACCCTCATCAACCTCTTCACTCTGTGATTCAGACTTGGCATGTTCTTAGGATTTTAGCCGTGTGTTTTCAAGCTGTCTCTCCCATGCTGCCGTTCATATTGGGAGCAGCTTCCCACAGACCCATCTGTCTCACCGCTCATCGTCAGCCCCTCCTTACAGTGCTCTGGTCCCTTAACAAAAAGACTGTACCTTTAACAAAAAGAAATTTTAAAAAAGCCAAAAGAAAAAAGTTATTTTGCTGGGGAGGGTGTGTGCGCCACTTCCAGTTGAACTGTCTTGCTGTTTTTTTCCCCTATCTCATAGGTTTTCTTTTGTCTCCTGTCCATATCAATCCCTTGGGACTTCCCCCACCCACCTAGAGATCCGGGTTTATTTTTTCACCTTCTCAGTACACATTGGGAGAGCTTATTCTATGAATGGCGTTTGTAGACAATAATGATGAAAAGAATTGGTAATCCTCAGGGTAAAGATTCTTCACCTGACCGCAGCACCATGCTAGTACAACTGACAACCCCTGCTTACTTTATTCTTGTGGATTTTTTTTAGTACAGGCTAAGATCCTCCCTTGTGCTTGCTGTTTCAGAAGGGGTTGTGGGGGTTTGGAGAATCTTGCTGAAGCTGTACTGGAAAATTAATAATTTATTTTCAATTGCTGCATCTTCCTTTCCTTTTCTATTGCAGTGGAAACTTTTTCAGAGATTAAAGTATTACTGAATGCATTAGATCAAATTCTGTGCATTTTCTCATCTGTGAAATTAGTCACACTAGGTGAGATGCAGTAGATACCTTGTGAGTAACCTAATACTACCTCCAGATCATAGACTGATAGAATGCTTTGGGTTGGAAGGGACCTTTAGAGGTCATCTAGTCCAACCCCTGTGCAGTAAGCAGGGACATCTTCAACTAGATCAGGTTGCTCAGGGCCCCATCCAACCTGACCTTGAATGTTTCTAGGGATGGGGCCTCCACTGCCTCTCTGGGCAACCCGTTCCAGCGCTTCACCACCCTCATTGTAAAAAAACTTCTTCCTAATATCTGGTCTAAATCTACCCTCCTTTAGTTTAAAACCATTACCCCTTGTCCTGTCACAACAGGCCATCTTTCCTATAGTCCCCCTTTAAGTACTGAAAGGCCGCAATAAGGTCTCCCTGCAGCATTCTCTTCTCCAGACTGAACAGCCCAACTCAGCCTGTCCTTGTAGGTGCTCCAGCCCTCTGATCATTTTTATGGCCCTTCTCTGGACCCGCTCCAACAGTTCCATGTCCTTCTTGTGTTGAGAGCTCCAGAGCTGGATGCAGTACTCCAGGTGAGGTCTCACCAGAGCAGAGTAAAGGAGCAGAATCACCTCCCTCGACCTGCTGGCCACGCTTCTTTTGATGCAGCCCAGGATACGCTTGGCCTTCTGGGCTGCAAGTGCACACTGCTGGCTCATGTCCAGCCTTTCATCCATCAGTACTCCCAAGTCCTTCTTGGCAGGGCTGCTCTCAATCCCTTCATCCCCCAGCCTGTATTGGTATTGGGGGTTGCCCCAACCCAGGTGCAGGACCCTGCACTTGGGCTTGTTGAACCTCATGAGGTTCACACGGGCCCACCTTTCCAGCTTGTCCAGGTCCCTCTGGATGGCATGCCGTCCTTCTGGTATGTCAACTGCACCACTCAGCTTGGTGTTGTCTGCAAACTTGCTGAGGGTGCACACGATCTTGCTGCCTATATCGTTGATGAAAATATTAAACAGCACCAGTCCCAGTACGGACCCCTGAGGGACACCACTTGTCACCGGATGATGTTTACAGGTACTGAGAAATGCATGGGAGTATTTGACAGTGACTTTAAAATTGTTTCAATAAAGCCTATAACGTTAATAAAAGATTGAGAAGGACAGGAATAAACTAGACAAATTGTCTCACTTTTTAAAATGTTCTAAAATACATTAATACCATATATGTGAATACATGAATCTTATTCTTGAATTCTTTATATTCAGATTAAGTGTTTTAGATGATGCTGTTTTACATTTAAAATGTCATGTAGCAAGATTCATAGATGCTATAAATCTAAAGGAATTTTTTTAGTCCAAGAGGGAGGAGAGAATTGGAAGAAAAAGCAACGATTTCATCAGTAGCTTTACAGTTCAGGTCTGTAACAGGTATTCCACATCTGCTTGTCATTCAAAGAAACACCAAAAGATGAATGGGTAGTTCGTTCATTATACAGTGCCAGCAGGGAGTCGCCTTATTCAAATAATCTGACTGGTAGTGTCAATTTGGCAAAAATCCAGGTTTTGAGTGATGGTCCTTAGATGTTTGTGTGTGTATGCGTTTGTTACTGCAGCATCATTAACCCTTAGGGACAAAGGATACAGAGGAAATAATCCTGTAAAGTATTGAGACTTCGGTGGGTGCTGAAGGAGTTTGGTGCTTTGTGTCGACAAGTCCACTAATTGCTTTACAAAAGAAAGAATGAATAAATGTTGGTGACTTAACATGAATGAATCCAGTAAATCCTGGCATCTCTTGGAAAAATACCAAGAGGTATACCAAGGCAAGGTATGCCTGAAGTATATTAAGGCTGTCAGATCTAGCCTTCTGATTGAAGAACGTGAAATCTGTAGGAGAGACTTCTCTGATAGTTATGGGCATTCATTCATTTAAATTCTGGCTCCTGAAAGTTACAATTACTCTGCATTTTACTTGTTGCTGCTGAGACTTTTTGGTACTTTAATGTGTATGGGACTGAAGCTACAAATGCTCTGTTATCAAAGTCCTAAGTCGTTACTGTGTTTTGATGAATATCATTTAGAACAAAAAAAAGTCTGCCTTCAAAACGGTTTTGCTCAGTCATTCTGCAGTAGGGTGTGCACCTAGTCATTCAGATAATACTATAATAATAATAAATAATAAATTTAATAATAATAAATGATGAAGAGAAGTTTGATAGAGACTGCTAGCATGGATGTAGAGTACTGAATGCAGAGGAAGTATCTAGAAAAAGAGAGGCTGAAAGCTCCTTCGTGACCTCTCTGTAGTTCTGTACAGCCACGTAAAACAGACCTGTAAAGAGCGACAAGGACACGCTGCGGAGTGACAGTCTCGAGGGCTGTGGCCATGCATGTGGGGAGCTGAACAGCAAACCAAAGTTCTAGGTGCTTGGCTTTCTTTTTTTGTCCTAGGTCAGTAGGCAGATTTTTAGTGGTAACATTGCCTGCGACGTTGTAAGTGGTTCACTGGCAGACTTGAAAGGTAATAAAGCGGTAGCTAAACAAGTTAAAGTTCTTGTAGTGTCTTCTTTCAGGAACTTGAAAGGTCTAGCTTCCGAAAAGTTTTAATCTATCCTGTTAATTGTGAAATGTCTAGAAAGGTGTGGATTTCTTATAAATGATTCTTTTATGTCCTTGATACAATGTGCTGCTTAGTATTAAAAGAAGTTTCAAAACTTGTCTCGGTGGGGAAGAATTTGTATGCGTATTTTATGAGCATGTATTTATACCTGGACTATTTCTAATATCCAAATCAATCAGCAAGTCCAAACAGCATTTCTGTTTCTTTTTTGTTGTTTACAGTAATTACTCCACTGAAGTGTATTTCTTCCCAAAATTACTCTGACACTCTGTTATAAAGTTATAATTTGATGTCACACAAAATTACTCTAATCTAGAATGAGAAATATGTGCTCCTCTATCATAGGCTGGTTAAAGTTGTGTTGTTGCTCAACCTTGAAAATGAAGCAGCTCTCCCTGGCTGGCAAAAATGAAGATTTCACACTCTGAATCGTCCTCAGGCATGGCACCTTAAAATCAAAAACCTATTGTGCATGTACAAGATTTTAGATTCTGTTTATGGGAATCCAACAGTTGCTAGTTTTTTCAGTCTCCAGGACTGCTTTGCAGGTAGGAAGGTAAAGAAGGCACTAGCAAAACATGTGCTTACATCTGAAATAATTCTCATTTATTTTTCTCTTGGTAGTTAACAGGAATGCCTACAAAATCTTGTGCAACAAAATAGTGATTTTTATGCAGTAGAAATGACAAGATTGTTACTTGATGTAATGATCTGTACATAATGCTCCTCTTAATCTTTGACCAATGCAGCTATCTAAACTCCCCAAATCCTTGTAAGAGTCCTAAGGTAATGCATAAGCTGTTCTTTTTAATAATTCAAAGGTAGCAATACTTTGATATATTAGCAAAATACCTTTTCCACTTGTGGGACGTGAGGGGAAGGAGAGGTTGATTTGTGCTAGAGGATGCTCCATGGTATTTCTGGTGTTCTGCCTCTACTCCTGATAGTTTTGGTGTCACAGCTGAAATCAGTGGGCTAAGTTCATCACCCAGAAGCCCTGGGTGGAGGTTTGTGGGCAAGTTGGTGCTGTCTTTTTTGCATGTGGCCTTTGGAGAATGTTCTACCGTTTTGAAGTCACTCACAGAAATTAAAATTTGGGGACAACTGAGTTGTGTAAGTAAAAGAAGAAAGGTCATGTCATAAAGCAGTTGAGCTGGGAGTCTGAGTATATGGTATGCAGCCTCTAGATTACTGATGACAGCAGAGGAGTTTTCTTTTGGAATTACACCTTGTTTTAGTCACATCAGTCGGGTGTGCGAGTGAAAAGAGCGCACCTAGTCCTGATGTGCAGACAACGGGAATCTTGCAGAGAAAGGTCCTTCATCTGATCATTTGCACTTGCCCTTTCAGTTTGAAATGGGCTGTTAGGCGCTTAGTTATCTCTTAATTAAAGTGGAAGGCTGAATTAATCTGTATAAGATTCGAGGCAGCTAAATGTAAAGCACTATAGCAATGCAAAGATTGCATTACTAAAATTGCCTTTTGATGGGGAGAGTGGTGTGACTGACACATACCTCCTTCCTTGCCTTGCAGAAGGATGGAGAAAGGGGGTA
Organism: Fregata magnificens; assembly: GCA_013389945.1. Classification (NCBI taxonomy): domain Eukaryota; kingdom Metazoa; phylum Chordata; class Aves; order Suliformes; family Fregatidae; genus Fregata; species Fregata magnificens. Next base: position 14,863 of record WAAD01032158.1, on the reverse strand, counting down.
CTGAGGAGTAGCTCATGGTGACAGTTTCTTGGGTGTAACTGAGCTGCATTCAGCTGTGTGCAGCCCACAGTGTAACAGTGGCACCCAGTCAGGTCCTGTGCTTAGTTAAGGTCAGAGGGATGGCCAGGAGTAAGTCTGAGGGGAAGTAATAAGGATTATGCAGTCCATACAGTCCCGTAAATTGTATCTGTAATGTAACTCCCCTGCCTTTAGTTTTAACAACAATAACAAAAAGTATATACTGTTTTCCCAGCCTAATGAATGCCCATAAAGCATGTAAGTAACTTCGCATGTTAAGAGATCAAAGTGAAAACCACCCAGTGTTACCAGAATAATGCAGCATGTTCGGTATTTTCTACGGGAAAATAAGAGGGGAGGGGAGCATCAAAATCTGTGTCTCTCTGTCTACACACCTGAAGTAAGCCTCTTTACTTGAACTCCTGTATTTAAGGTATAAGACTTGCTGTGTGTGTTTTCACATTTAATATTTCCTTAGTGTCTAAAAATTTACAGAACTTCAGCAATGCTTTCTTAACTCATATAAGTATAAACTAAGACAGCATCAGGAAATGGTATTAGAGTCAGGAGGTGCTTTTAACCTTAGATTGTGACGTATAGCTCTGGTAGTTATCCTTCTAGATTCCTCTAGATTTTTAATTTTTTTCCCCCTAAATGAATTTTTATTTTGGTCTCACTGTCCACCAGTCAGAAGTATTTTCTTAAGACAGAAATTTCTGCTGAAATGTCAACCTTGGGCTCTGTTATAAAGTTATAATTTGATGTCACAACTGCAGGTTCACAGCAAGGTCTTCCTTACAACAGATAAGGATGCTTGCTTAAGACAAGACTCAAGACAGATAATAAATAGATTAACTAGCTGTATTGCACAGCTCTAATTATGATGTTATCTACAAAATCAAACTCCTTGGGGTTATAGCTGTATGGCAAAAAAAAAAAAGCACATTTAATATCTTTACTGTTGATCCAAAGTAGCGCCAGAGGTGCTGAGTCACATGAGTAAAGGATTGTGAGTATAGCTTTGAACGTAACCATGGACCATTTCTTCTTGTGTAACGGTGCATTTTAGACTACTCTGGTTTTTTAGATATTTTTCTTGCCTTGGAATATTTGAAAATTGCTAGTTATGTAAGAAGGATAAATACAAAGCTCTATTTGTATTTATAACTGATTTTCTTTTTTTTCTAAACAGGAATGAACATCTGCACAGATGCTCTCAGTGCAAGGTTGCTAAATACTGTGGTAAATCTTGTCAGGTAAGATGAAAAATAACAGCTCTATAGGGTTGAAGAAAACAGGCATTTGAATACTTTATTTACAGGGTCTCCATGCATTTTGCACACTGTCATACCTCCACACTGCAATTTCTTATTTGTAGTTACGGACAGAGTGTGTAAACATGCTGCCTTGTTTTATTTGAGTATTTTTTTAGTTACAAATATAAGATTATAATCAGTGCAATAGCCAAAACTAAGCTGAAACGTGTGGTGTTCGGCTGTGCTTGGTTAGACGGGGAGGAATAATTCTTCAGCTTTGCTGGCTGTAGTCTGAGGGCTCTAAGTCAATTTTGCAGTAAAACAATTTGTATTTCAAGAGTAATCTTTATCATGGTAAAGTATATATTCCAGTTTTTTAAGAGGAAATAAGGGTCAAGAATGTGCAGAGAAGAGGTGGCCTTGGGCAAAACTGCATCTCAGGAGGATATCAAGAAGATGGAGCCAGGCTCTTCACAGCAGTGCATGGCAGGAGGACAAAGGACAACAGGCTTAAGTTGAAAGAAGAAAGGTTCACATGGATTATAAGGAAAAGCTGTTTCACCCTGAGGACAGCCAAGAGGTGGAACAGGCTGGCCAGAATGCTTGTGTCATTGGCATGCTTGGAGCGTTTCAAGACCCCACTGGATAAAGCTTTGAGCTGGGTCTGGCTCCAGAGCTGAGCCTGCTCTGCAACTGGAGATCTCCGTAGATTCCTTCCAACATGGATTATCCTGTGATTCTATCCTATGAAACAGTTCTTGAAGGTGTTCAAACCCAAAACCTTAGCTTTTGTATTTGGCTTGTACTGTCACTTAAGCATGTGAGCAGAAGTTGGCAGGACGTGGTACTGAGTGGACACACAAGAGTAAATGACTGTGTAAGGTCTAACACAGCAGAGAACCAAGCACCTGGGATTTGAACCATGAGGGTCACCATACAGAACCCTTGAATTTTTAAATTATTCCTCTTCTCTTTGCATTGTGATTTCTGTTTGTTTTTCTAAATAGATAAAAATGAAGAAAACCAACTCATGATCAAAACGGACTAGTAGTGATAGTCTATTAAATGCATATGAATTTAACTTTTAAAGTTAAGTTCTTGATACTCAATTATGTGCTTCTATATAAACAATTCTGCCTTAGTATAATCTGCAGTGTTCTCAACATGCCAGAAACCCCTCCTTTTTGGGATTAAAATATATGGAGGGGGAAAGGAGGAAGATATGTCATTTTGATTCATTGTATGGCAAAAGCGTGCAACGTATATTAGGTGCTTACTGTAGCATCAATAATAATGCTACAGGTAGATTTATTGTGGGAGATCGTAAGGAAAATATGACTGCGAAGAATATAAAAGAGTAGAGTATTTGCAAGGTAAGTTTAAAACAAATATCTGCCAGGAGAGTCAGGTAAAACTTCTGTTGGCGAGTCTCTAATGTGAAATGAGCCTGTGCTGGCAAATCTGCAAGGTGTAATACACAATGTTCCAGCTTAGGCATGGTAGCAATGAACGTAGGAAATGGGGTGTCCTCCCTAGGGAAAACAACTACATGAACGTGCTTCAAGGATTCGCACTGGATAGCCTGAATCCATCTTGGGTATCTTTGCTTTGTGCTTCCAGCTCTAGGGTTTGTGTGCTTGAAGCCATCCACAGTTGTAGGTATTGATTTCAGTGAGACAGGCTACTGCTGCTAAAAGTAATCTGCACTTAAAATGCTGTGTGTTTACGGTTACCTAATATCTTGAACTGTTAATGTCAATAAATTAATATTGGATTAATATTATATAATATCCTGTGATGTTAGGTAGCAATTGAGAATAACTGAAAAAATGTTATTTTCTAGTCAAAACAGTGAATTTATTGGGATTGACGACTCAGGGCAGATGATCCGGATAAAAGTGAGACCAGCCAGATCTGTTTGCTTTTGAGAACTGTCCTCTAATTCATATTTCTTTTAATAAGCTAACTAAACTACTGTGCAGCTCTGGTTTTATAGCAGCTGTTAGCTAAAAAAAGCTTTGTGCTCTACTTAGCCTCTGTAGCTTTAATGCAATTCATTAATATGTGCACTTCCAATTGAACTAACTGCTGAACAAAATACACAGCAGGGTATTGAATGAAATTGCAGTTTGCACATTTAAAAAAGTGAATATTGGCAGAACAGGACTATTTTAGTTTTATAAATACAGATAACTTCGAAATGCAAATTGTGCAGTTGGATTTACAGTTTACACTTAGTTTCAGAATAATTTGATTATTTTTTGATGTGTGCTAAATGAATCCTACAACTCAAAACACCTAGGCTTAAAAACTGTCAGTTTTCTGGTTCATACATTAAATGAAATCAGAATTAATGTAAAAATCTGACTTAAAAAAAAGGAGATTAATCTGAATAGCTGAACTAGGTTTAGTATAAAGGTGGACTTTGTGAAAGAAACTTCAAAGTAAATGCAGCAGGGGTTTTCTATGTTAGTATGTACCAAAACGAGCCATTTCTAAAGCTGCAAATATCTTGTAAAATTCTTCATTTGATTTAAAATGTCAGGTGGTTAAGAAAAACTATCTTCGGGCTAACCTATAGGAGAAGAAATAGTCTTTTGAAAGATGTTTCCCTTTTTGGAACTTAATGTAAGGATTGTTATCCTTTAAGGAGATATGTGGGCAGAGCCAGGAGTCCTGAACAAAACTATATGGGAATTAGAATTTCCAGTTTGTAGAAATCTCCATAATGTCAATATTGAGAATTTCAAGTGAGTTGTGCCAAATGTTAATGTTTCCCCCTTTTTTTTTAGGCCAGTGGAAGCAGTTTGCTTTCACTTTTAACACTTTAATTTACTTCAAAAAATATTAGAAATGTGGGACTGGAAGTTATCACAAGAGATCCTTTGGGCTGACCTTTTTCAACTGAATTCTGATTTCAGGATCAAGTATATGTAGATGTTTTGCTTTTCAACGTTTTTTTTTCAGTGGGACCTTATTGACTTGCCCCGCCTCGACACATCTCTGTTGTAGCCTCTTTCCCACTTGTTGATGCCTAATTTCCTTGAGCTGTCTTCTAGCAGTGTTATGTTGGCTGGGTGTCCCTCCAAACATAGAGTTTACCACGTCTGCTGCTCCTCGTAATCACTGCTGTGATCTCTCCTGGCAATGTTTATTAATTTGGTGCATCTCATAGATAGGAGACCAGTGATATAGATGATAATCCTTGACAAACAGAAGAGTCATTTCGGGCAGAATTCAGAATGTGCCATTATCAAACATTATTGAAATGGCTTAATTATAAAAAAAGAAGGAAAAGACATTCTGTAAATATTTGAATGATCCTTTGGAAATTACAGATTATGTCTTTTTAACAAATCAAAACCTTCAAATGGAAAAATATCCCACTTTGAATTTTTTTTTTATGAGCTCTAGTCTTTAACTGCTTTTCATTAGCACAGTAATCTACAGGAAGCGTTCATTTTTTTGATTCTGCATAGGAGGCGAGGAAAACCTTCATTTCATAAACATTGGTTTAGGATCTTTCATAGGGCTATGGACCATTAGGAGACAGGGTTAGCATGTGTCTGTGCAGGAATGGACGCACATTGGCAAAACAGCTGAGCTAAAAATACGCAAGACCTTGCAGGCAGATGTGAGGGGTCTTTGCCCGTACCCTGAGCCAGCAGGAGATGATCCTGGGCCTGGGCTGTCCAGTGAAACCCAGTGATGCACTTGTGTTTCTGTGGTGCTGGTTTGGGGGGGCAGACTCTCAGTCTGCCACCAGTAAACAGCTATATGCTGCACTATCTCCTAAGCTATGTGGGTGCTGAACCTTTTCACTTGGGTAAAGCCTAAGGAATTGCACTTGGGATACATTGAGCTTGAATGAGAGACAATGATTTGGGAGGAGATAAAAGGAGAGATATTCTTTCTGAGTTACTAAGCATAGTGAAGCCCAGGGGAGGAGGGCTGGGTACTGCCCTGCACTGTTTACTTGTCTTTCTTTGCCTCCTTCTGATAGCGTTCATTTCTAACAGGGGAAAAAAAAATCTGTTGCAAAATTGGAAGACCTTCCCTGGTGGGGAAGGAGAAGGGTCGTATCAGGTGGCCATACCTCTGCACTGTAGTATTTATACTCATGCTGGATATGGGATATAAAAACCTTGACAGAAAGCCAGGAAACGTAGAGTTAAGAAAACCTCCCATGGAGAACTGTGGGACTAATATAAAGTCAACCAATAAGTATTGTTAGAGACCAACTTTAAAAGTAGGTCTCTCCAGGGTCACAAATCTTCACGGTTTCATATTGTTCTGTAATTTGTATCCTTGTTGTATTGGTAGTGAGAAGAAATATTGTTGAATTTCATTATCCTTAATGCATTTTGAGCTTTTCCCCCTCTCCCTGGGCAGTTGGGACGAAGCGAATGGCAGTCCCCACTCCAGCACCCCTTCTGCAGAGGAGCCAGACTAATTTCTTTTTGGCATCGGTTTCAGCCAAAGCGCTGTTTTGCAGAAGGCGTGTGTTTGAACTGTTCTTCTCATATGGGAATGCATCTCAAAGAATTGTGGCATGTGATGCGATGTGGTACTGCATATTTCATCTCATTAGGGCTTTATTGGTTCGGTAAGTTATTAATCATTTTGATGTCACCTCTAGCATGTTTAAAATTCTGTGCAACATTTATGTAGGAAAAAAATTCGACAGATAAAGGCTTACTCCAAAGAACAATTTTAGTTTAAGTGGGATAAAAATGCCAATACAATTGTATTACACAGAATGATGTCTGGACATTTACAAGCATGACCTTGTTTCTTCTAGACAAGAATAATTCTGCTCAGCACTAGATACTTAACTTTTATTTGTCAGACAGCATTTGACACTAACTGTATTTGGATTAATGCCTTCTTAGTGTCATTTTTTTCCCCCTGTAGAGTTATGGGTAAAGGAAATAAAATCACAAATCTTCCATGTATCTGAAAGAAATAAAAAGTCCAATTTATTTATTATGTATAAGCCAAAGGGGAAAAAAAAGGTGAATGAAATAGAATAAATGCTACTAGTGCTGAAATCTAGGTACCTGAAACAATTCCCCCACTTAAATGCAGCTTAAGAAAAAATTGTGTGATAGCCTTTGTAATCTTTATAACTAGCATGTCAGCGTCTACAGGTGTGATATGCACTTGCACATATCACTGCCATTCCCCCTTTTTTTTTATTGCTGAACATGTAATTTTTTTATATTAGACATTTTATCATTTTCTGTGTGGCAGTTACCTAACAGAAGCTGTTTTTCTGAGTTCATTTTTTTTTTCCTTACTGCATATCTATGAGAAAATATCACCTTCAGAAGCCCTTGGTTATTCTCAGTTCTTGTCATTGTAGCAATTTTTGTTGTGCCCTGTTTTTTCAATTTGCTTTTTAAATGTATTTGAAACAGCTGGGTGGCTTCAAACATATACTGTGAATATATAAATAAAATGTGTAAATATGTACTATGTTAATGAGAAGGTCTTGGATTCTTTGTAAATTATAAACAGAATTTTCAGCTTGTAAAGACAGAAGGCAAAAAAAAAAAAGGTGAGCAGAAAGTGACTGTCTCTTCCAACATGTTTCTTTAGCTGAAGACTCATTCTTGTTGCTCTTCCATGCTGGTTTGGAGGGGGACAAGGAAGAGGGGGCAGAAGAGGAAGACATATTTCAATATATAGCAGCTTTCCCTCACCTTGTCATCCTGTCTCTTCTCTGCTATGGAAGTGTTAGTCTTTGTCTGCTACTTTAATAAAAGTGGCCTGTGAAACAAAAATTGCAGGTTCAGGTAGTATGTGCAACTAAAACATTTTTGGTTCTGTCTTCTATTTTGGTAAATTTTGGTTACAGCAACTATTCCTGGTCTGAACTGTGAAAATATCATTACCAGTCCTCCCGGCCATGGGCATTAATGGCTCATCAGCTCAGGGATCTTTGGGGATAGTTTTTGCAGCGTGGAAAACTTGACCATTGCTTTAGAGCAGCTGCATTTTGGTGAAGTGGATAGCCTCTGAAGGCCTCTGTGGTCTTGATTGCTGAGTGAACGCTTGCCTAGAGTGTTGTGTATGTTGGCAGAATAAAGATAGAGGAAATTTTAGCATCCCTTCTAGTTCTTTTTAATCTTGTGAAGTATGCAGCTCCATCTCTTCTTGCCACAATGAAATGAGAATCAGAGCCCATTTATTTTTCTAATAAAAATTCAGCTAGCTTGAATGGTGATATCAATTTGAAATAAGCTGATAATGCCATTTATAGCATGTTGCATAAAGGTGAAGAAAATGATTTGTATAGCAGGAACATGGGACAAAAAATGAAGGTACTTCTAGCTTTCTGTGCAGTTTTCATTCTACCTTTACATGTTCCTTTTGTGCATTAAAGGCATCAGATACAATGTTTGAAAAAGTATGGTACGAACTATGTTGTCAGACAGTCGCATGAAGCAGATTGAAGTAAGGTTTGTATTGGCAAGGAACTGGACTGGGAACTCGACCATACAGGGGTTTTTTGTGTTTCTCTTAGGTTTTCTTAAAAGTTAAATTCTGGAGTAGCATAACGGTGATACTGTTGTGTTCTAAACCTGCACTGCTGTAGCTCCAGTGACCATAGTATCAGTGACACAATTAATTACATTAGAGGAGGGAATGGTGTGATGGGGTTGGTTTGAGTAGATAACCCAGCCTGTCCCTTTCCACAACGCTCACGTTATAGATGCAGTCTTAGACTATGCTGGTAAAGTGTGTGTACTGCTGTTTCTTTGGCAGTGGGCATCTGAGGTTGCCTGTGTTGGAGGCTGCCAGAGTCAGTGGACATGAGTACCCGAGGAGGTCCCCTTCCTGGTCCTTTGGAGCTGGCTTTTGGCTCTGCAGCCATTCCTCCCAGCCCGGCTCAATGGCTGTGATGCTGTTGTGGTTCTGGATCCCTAGGTCCAGTCCATGGCGAGGCTGAGCATGTGTGTTTGTGTGTATTAATAATGACATATATATATAAAAAAAATATATATGTGTATATATATAAAAAATAGGATATATGTTATGTAAAATAACATGCAGTTTTTTCTTTCTCTTCCTTTTTAAAAAATCCTAATAGAAAGAAGCTTGGCTGGACCACAAGCAGGAATGTAGGTGTCTGAAGAGTGTCGAGCCTAATTTTCCTCCAGACTCTGTCAGACTTGCTGGCAGGATTGTTTTTAAACTAGTAAGTGACATTCTTTTAGATTTATTCAGTGTAGCAGATTCAGATAAATACTTTTTCACTCTACATTTTTAATGTAGTTAAGAGCTAGAAAGCTGAAGTGACTGGGATTGCTGAACAAAATTGGACCGCATATTGCATTGCAAGATTACTGATTAATTTGCCGAAATGCTGAAAGGATCAAGAGATACTAAAATGGACATAATTAAGCTCAAGGGACCTGTTTATCGACTTTCTCTTTCTGTGACTATGTGGTAGCATTCTAAACTTATTTCTGCCTAGAAGGAAAGCACAGAGACCCTATTTTTTTCTTGGATACTACTGAAGTTATTGGTGCTTTTCCATTAACTTCACTGGGAACCTCATGCAGCCTTATTTGGATGAGTGGTAAGGACAGAAACACTGCTAGCTAGCCCTTCTTTAGAGGGCACAATGCCATGCTTTCAATGTTGGGTTCTCTTAATCTCAATTATCTCAATTACTTTTTTTTTTCCTTTTTCTAAACTCTCTTGGAAGTCCTGGGTGTTTGATGTTCCCACTGTTTGATTAATTTATGTGGACTAAATTTTCTGTTAGGTTAAGCAGCTTATGACTATGTGGGATTGTAGATCAAAAAGGATTTGCCCATTTTTTTTTTTTGCTGACCCTGCCATGATGCTGTCTGTCTTGGATAAAAACGTGTGCATTTGTTGTGGTCTGAGGTGATAAAATATGATTTAATATCTTAATTTATACATTGTTGGGAAGAGTGTGTGCATGATTGTTTTTAAAGGGCAAGTATGTACTTAGGTATACTGTGCATTAATTATAGTCACATGAAATCTGAGACTGCTAACCTCACAAATTACTTTCAATTATAGTGTGAAGGGCCAAAGTAAATTACTAAGGGTAAACTGCTGAAGTAAAAAGAAAAAAAAATATTAGTAGGATGTGTTATAACACCAAGAAAAATTTAGTATTTTTATGATAGTTTATGGCAAGTATGGAATGACCAGATTTATGTTGATGCTGTTAGCCTTACCTAATTATCTTACAGGCATATCATATTGAATAATCAATCTTGCAGAGTGTTTTCAAGATAAAGCGTGCTATGTAAGTGTTAATTATCTGCTTTTCTCTACAGCTTAGACAATCAGTATGCCCTTCTGAGAGACTCTACTCTTTTTCTGATCTTCAGTCAAGTAAGTAATTGCCAACCATATTGCAGGAAATGCTTCCAAGTTCTGCTTTACAGAATGGCCATCTGATTTTCTTGCAGCTTGCCTTCTGAAGGTCTGCTCTGTAGAATAACAGAATCAAAGACAAAACCTACTAAAACCTCTGTGGGGAAGAACTGTTTTTTCAAAGATCAAGGAAAAAACATGTGTGTCTTGTTCAAGCAAAACTTCCACCTGATTTTTTGGCTTTAATATTTTTTTCTCATTTTACAGTGTACATCTTGCCTGTTTAATTTACCCAATGTCTGCCTTATTACATACACTGCCAATATTTTTATATACATGTACAAAAATTCATATATTTTTTTTTATATTGAGGTTTTACTTTTTTAATATTTATGTGCTATTGCATAAAGCTTCAAAATAACTTCCAGAAAAAGGAAAGAAATCTAAAATTTACAAAGGATGTGTGTATGTCTTTCTTCTACATGACTTTTCAATGGAGAGAAAAAAAAAAGATGAAATTGCACAGATATTATTTCTGTGGTTTCACAAGTTTCAACTGCTTGGGTAGGAAAGGATTCTCGTTATAATTTCTCAGCAGAGCTAATGTTGAAACAGAAAACTTTTTTCAGATTTTGTGGTAGGTTAAAGATTTATAAGGAAATCCTTAGTTCATTATTGCATCTTTCTTAAAGGGATTTTCTAGAGAATAATGTGAATATTTTGATTACCTCAACATTTTTTAGTGTTATTCAAAGCTTTGGCTATAAACCAGATTGATCTATTGATATAGTTAGGTAGAAATAAAAACCACATAAACATAAAAAAATAGAATAACTAGTATTATGTTTTACCTCTGTACATCCTGGTATTCTGCCGCCTTCTCCCAAACTGCAAGGGCAAAAGACCTTAAGGCAACAAATTAGAAGGGATAGAGAGAATGCATTTCAATAATTTAAAACATCAGGATTTTCTGCCACGGATATTCTCAAATCATGTAACAAAGGTTTATGGGGAATTAGATGAGTATCTGAATTAAGAGTAGCACTTCCAGATGCTTCAAGTGAAGTTAAAATGATGAAGACTATGGACTTCTGTGCTTCGTGGCACTGCTGGGATCCAGGGAAAAAATTCCTTATGGTGCTCTATTGTACCAATGGCTGGTTGCACAGTGGCACAGGAGGAACTGCGGGGAAGGGAAGAGTTTCCCTTTAAAAATTAAATATTGATTGCTTGTACAGCAATTTTCTCTAGTGTAGGCAAAGATTTTTGTGTAACTGATAATTCTATACAAACTGAGGTTTCTCAGTACCCCTCAGGAGATTATCTCAGCTTCCCTTTACTTGGCTGGAGACAGGGGGAATAGTGTGGTAAGTTGTCTGGAGAGAAGCTTGGCATTGAACAGGCCTGAGCTGCAATGGATAAATGGTACAAAAATCTGTAAAATGGCAGGAAGAGTCTACTAAAATTCTCATTCTGAAGGAAATGCTGATACGGCCTGTGATACAGGTGGGAGTTAGTTTAGGAGGGAGGCAAATGAGAGATCCACATCTAGTGTTTCATCTGTATTTACTTTAAGAGCTTTAATAACTATTCCTGTGTAATCTTCTTAACTCCAAAGCGCAAGGTGTTCAGGACTCCTAGACGTTAACCAAAGTTGGTACTTTACAGAATACAGTACAAATGGCCTATGACGCTTGCATAATCTTATGTAAAGGTTTTGAAAAGCATTTTCATTACAGGCTTAAGTATATAGGGGAAAAGATTTCATGGGAGAGAATCACATGAACTAGAAATACAGGTTGTGATCTTCTGAAGCAAAAAACTTCTCAGGAAGCATCTGTATAATAGAAGATAGTGTTTCAACACTAATCAGAAATATGACAGATAGAATTCTAATTGATAGTCCTCTTTTTTCCTTTCTTCCCCCCCTCCCCCTCCCCGGACGTCCAAAATATTTAAAAATTGTTATCGTCATTATGCTGTCTCAGTCTCTCAGTCTCCTTTACACTATTACTTTTCAATGTTACTGTATATGGTTGTGTGATTTTCAGTGTGGGTGACATATAAACTGAAAAAAGCATATAAAGTTTTATACACTTATTGAATAACTGTCTGATAAAATATGTAATACATATATTGAAAATAAAAACCCACCAAAAAAACCCCACAAAAAACCCAAACAACCAAAACATGTGGAGGCATCTAGCGCTTTATGAAGTTCTATTCCCAGCCCCATAATTCCTTCAAATTCATTGCGTACCCTGAAACTCAGATTAAGTAGGAGGGTGTCTGTGTGTATTGTTACTTTTGCTAGTTCTCATTTATTATCAGACAATTTCTTACTTACGTGGTTCTACAGGCTCTCTGTCTGTTATGATCATTCAGAAATCAAGTTTGCTTTCACTTAACAAGATTTGGTATGCAGAAAAGAGTTCGTGTGCTGTACTAGGGGCAGACTTTTTCTACTTTACTTGTATCAGTATCAGAGCCTTATTTAGAAAACTTTCCACAGGCCTTTTACAGCATTTGCTTTCCCACACCAGGGTTCTTATGCAATTGAAAAAAGTTTCTTAAAAGCACAAAATGAAAACATTCACAAATTTCTTTTTACTTTGCTTTTGGCCTTGGCTTCTGGTGTGCTGTGAAAACCAGGTCTCAATCATTTGCCATTAAAGATTCTGTGGGACTTTTTGCTGGGATCATTAGCTCTGATGTCCTGGACAGATTCCAATGTGGATAATTGGATTCTGCTCCTGTCTCTGCCAATTCTCCCTGAAGTTCCAGTTGGATTCGGTATTTTTGTTCACATCTGTCCTAAACTGCAGTGTCCATTTATACTGTGCTGCTTACATGATTCCTCTTCTCCATTCTAGAGGTGTTTTATGTGCTAATAAATGAAGCAAATCATGCCTTCCTCTCTGTCATAATATATTTTGCAATGTGCATCAGATAGTTTAAGATGAATGACATGACGTCTTGAAAAATTACACTGGAAGGAAAAAGCATCTTTAGTTTCAAAGGAATATTATGTATGAAATGCAAGTGTATGTTTATGATTTTTTTTTTTTTTTTTTTTTAGTTTTTTTAAACTTGAGTTTTCCAGTCATCTAAAAGTTTGCTGCTTTTCTTGAAGACACAGTCCTCATAGATATGATACTTTTCTATACTGGAGATTTCCATACACTGTGAAGAGCACACGTCTGGATTTCTAACATGTACATTCATTCATGCTTGCAAGATCACCTTCAAATGTCCACGCTGTTAAGATGTACATGGGTAGCTATAAAAAGGCAAATACT
>WAAD01032157.1:23257-62235 GCA_013389945.1 Fregata magnificens | reverse complement strand
TCTGTACAGCTGAAATGCTAGATGGAAAGAGCCAAAACTGCTCAAGGACCATTGTAAGCAGCATGGATGATTGCAAAACAGTGGTCTAGTCTGTGCCCCAAATCTGTGTTCTTGACTAGCAGAGACATAGCCTCAGCGACTCTTGAAATTTTGCCTCTACTAATAAGGACATTGGTACAGCGAGTCAGAGAGACTATTTGATAGTTTACATTAAAAAACACCACCACCACCACAAGTCTTTAAAGGCCTGGAGCTCTATTAGTATCAAGAAACTAAAAGCAAGAGCAGTTTAATAAATAAACTAAAGTGATAATGCTTTATTGAAAGCAGTTCTTGATTTTCTCAATTTGGAGTGGCAGTCATCATTTCAACATATAAAGCAATATGGTTGTGGGTACTAACTTTCAAAAAACATATTAAGAATATGTGTCTGTAACCTACACTTCACTAGGAAATAGTTTTGGGTTATGAATAAGCTATGCTATACTGTTGTGCAATGAGTAAGTAACAGGTAATGTTTTTCAAAATCGAAATAGGGAGCTGCGTGCTGAAAACTACCTGTCTAGCTGACACTGGGAGCCATGTGTTTTTGCAGCAGCAAAGCACTCTCATTCTTCCTAGAAGTGAAGTGAGCGAGAGATCACATAACCAAGGAGATCAGCAATGCGATCAGAAACCTCTCCTCTTACCTCCCACTTCCAGTTACAGTACATTTCAAGGCATGGGGGAATTTCAATCACTCATGGCAGTTTTTGCCCGTGATGGCCATGGCATGGCTCTCACCTCTGTCTGATCCTTAATTTTGCTAGTTTTTAATCTTTCTAGGAAAAATAAATAGATTAGGGGGAATATGACAGTGAAAAGTTATCTTGTTAATTGTTCTCAGCAAAAAATCTTCTGGATGAATTATCTATGCTCAAGGAGAATTAATGGACCCCAGGAACCCCTGCATGAGAGGATGGGTGACCTTCCTTCCACCACACTGTTATTCAGGAGAAACCATTTCATACACAGATCCAGGGCTAAGAGAAGTTTAGGTCCTGCTCCAAGGCAAGCCAGGAAAACCAGACAACATGTAAGCAGGTGAAGTCATACCAGCGAGCATTCGGCAGAGATGGTCTGAGGACATTACATATAGATGGCACTATCTGACACTATGGGGCAAGCTCTGAATGGGGTGCAAGACTTGGTCTCCATTTTATCACGAGATGTGTTCCCTCCATCTTAAGATGAAGTACATTGTGCATGGCTATTTGTTCACACTATGTAGGTAACTGGATCTTGCATATAAATCCTGTTTCCAGGTAATAACTTTTGTCCGTTACCATTAATGGCTATTGATTTTTTAGCAAATTTTATTACAGCGAACATCTGCCAGGATCTGTCAAAAGGAGACAGAAAGAGCTCAAAATGTTTAAGCACTCCAAACAGGAGGCTTTTCCTTTAAATATTTGTAGTGCTATCGGTCACATTAACATTTTTCAGCCACTCTCACTCCTGGTGCCCCTGGTTTAAGGTGCTCAGTTATCTGAATTAGCAGGGCTTGCACAGGTGTGACCAAGGGCGATAATTAGCCTATTCATTCCACAGTCTGTGCTTCTTTGAGGATCCCCGGGGAACATATTACTGGCAATGGGTATTTGTGGCACTTAGGAGTTTCATGTTCAAAGCTGAATACAATATCTTACTGTGTAAATCTCCTAGGATTAACACTTTGATTAAATCTGAGACTGGACATGCTTGCCCGGGAAGAATGGGGAAGAGTTGCTTTGTGTCTGCCTGCGTTTTATAAGCCTAAGCAGGGAGAGTGATTTTCCTAGGCTAGTGGTTGGTCCAACAGGTACAAACTGTTAGCCCCTTTCCCAGCACATGCAACTGGTTTCATCTGAAAGCTAAAAACTTGGAAAACTCAAGCACTGCACAAAATGCATGGAAATGTGGATAAATCCTTCATTTCTCATTTCTGCTGCTCCAGGTGGAGGGAGCTCTGACTGAGGAAAGACAGCCGAATTTCACCCGCCACACGCTGCCAAACTGGAGATGTCAGCCAGAAATGTTTTGGCAAGCATGTTGCTTATCACAATCCAGAATGCATTATAACACAGTAAAGTTGTGACTGTTAAACCCCAGAATCCAACTCTGTGGAGGGACATTGTGAGGCCACCGTTCCAGTGTTTAAAAATTCCTGTCACATATGGCCTTATCAGATGGCCTTATTTACATTCAGCTACAGGTGTCTTTACTCATACTGCATGACTAAGATGGGTGGAGATACCTACAGAAAAGAACTTTTCTTCATTCATTTCCAAGAGCTACAATATACAACTTCAGCTGGGCAAAGCAGTCTGGGCTAGGGATTCAGAAGCATTTAGCACTGGCTTAATTGCTCCTACTGTAGCTGATAGAAATTTTTTTATGTTTTGAACTCTTGAAAATTCTATTACATCTGTTTTTTTGATATTCAGCACTTAAAATCTGCTTGCTGTCATCAGTGTTCTTCTACTTCAGCTAGCCTCCAGATTAAAAATGTAGTTTTCATGAGTGTAAACACTGAGGAAGCCTCCTTTCTTATGAATTTATGTCTTGTCCTTTGATTCTTCTACAGTAAGGTGCAAGTCCTTGTACAGCTGTAAACATACAGCTTTCCCATGGATGGGCTCCCTTGTATCTAATGAAGATTGTGCTGTAGGGTCTAATGTTTTCATGAAACTTAAGAGAATATGTTATCTCAGGCAATGTTTTCTAAAGTGATGGGCAGAAGAGAGGAAAAGCGTATTGTCACAGACAGTGAAGACAGCATGCCTGCAATTGCCTAGGAAGCCAGACTAAGAAAAAGCATTTAGGGAAGGTGGGACACATTTAGCATGTTATCCAAGGTTTTTGAGCTATAGCAGGGCTTTTTAATTGCGAGTGGACCTAATGAGTGTTTGCGAGTTCTGCAGATGGCTCATATGCAGTGCTGGACACCTGCACAGAAGAATAGTGGGAAGGGGGTCAAAGATGAATATGAGTATGAGGAATATGAGTATGAATAAAGTGATGTCCTCTGTCCAGCCAATGAGTCATTTTTCCTCCAGGCCCCATCCTGTAGGTCTCTGTAGAACTCTATTGCTCACGTTTTCCATAGCTGCCCCGGGCACCTGGTTTTGTGAACCCTGAACATTTCCTTTCACTGAAGCAGAACCATAGAAAATTTCAGAATAAAAGAATTTTCTGTAAGAGGAAAGAAAAAAAGAATAAAGAAAAAATTTTAAACCAATTTCAGTTAAGCATTGCTTATTCATTGCATTTGTAGCAATCAGTTTCATATACAGATCCTTGGTCTTGGTGCCCTTCCTGCTCCTTATTTCAGCTCTGCAGGCGTGCTCAGAGCTGGCATCTCACATTTCCTGTAATCAGCTTTGGTGAATCCAGCTCATGGCTTGCACTGCCACTGCCAGTTTGTTTGCTGATTTTATTTTTTCTGGATTGCATGTGAGATATTACTCATCAATATGACTAGTCAAGTGATTTAACAAGTGAAGTATCATCCAATGAACGCACGCTTGTACTTCAGCCTGACTAAGCCAGCTGTCAGGGACAGCAACAGCTGCTGATTCATGAAAGGAATGGAAATATTTCTTTGTTAAATCGGAGCACATCCAGCAAAATCTGTCTTAAATGAAAATGACTGACTACAGCTATGCATCAAATAATCCCAAGTGGAAGTCTGGGGGTGGGGACGAGTTTTGCAATTGCAGAAATCTGTTTTAAACCAAAAGTCGTAAAGAAAGGGAGCATTGATTCTCTGTTTTAATTTCCCAAGATTTATTCAAAGTCCAATCAATTTAACACAAATCCCAACATAGACAGGTGATTCTGCTAGGTGAAAAAGTCCATATACAGATCCCCTCTGTCGTCTGCCTCTGTCAGTTTTCATCTTAGTCTTCTGTGTCTCTCGTTTCTTGAGGTGTTGCCGTCCCCCTTCTTTCTTAAAAAGATTATCATACACACCCTTACATGCCCTCATTCTCACAGCCCTAATTACGGTCTACGTAGGTATAGAATCCTGCTGAAAGCTATTTTCCCCAAATCCCTCTTCTGTGTCTTCAAACAACTTTGCAAGCCACAACATCAGCAACAAACTTACTGTGGACAAGTACATGCCATGTGAGAGACTTACTAGCATCTCTATAATCCACACAGTAAAGGCTTCCAAAACCAGAACCATCAAAATTCTTGGGCTTTCTACAAACACTTCTCATAATGTAACATATTTGTCCCATGGCAACAAATGCTCTTAGAGAAACTGTAAAGGTGAAACAAACCACCCACTGTGTACCAGAATGAATTTGCTCAAGCACTCAGTAAAGGATGGAGACACTCAGTCCCCGGGAGGAGAATGTCTTCTATGAAATTCCATCACTAAAGTCTCAGTCCTGAACTTCAGTGGAAAACTACAGAATAATTTTCTAAGATGAGTCTGGACATTAAAATCATTGTCTCAATGGATATATTTGTTTCATTGTACATATTGATTTCTCTCCTCCAACTAACCACATCAAAGATGTTAATTTCATGGGTTTAAAACATCTTTTCTTTGCACTATCGACACCAAGTACATTTTTTTTTTCAGAGAGCTGATGAATTAGAACAGTTGGCTTTTTTTTTCCATTTAAATTCAGAGTATTCATTCTGAAACTATATTTAGCACTGAAATTTGCTTCTTCCTCTTAGAACTGTAGGCTTGTCTGAAAGTTTGTGTTTCTTTTCCAGCTCTTAGAGTTGGTTTTATAAAAGGTATTATCTACCACAGTATTATTTTCCTATTCCACATCAAAAATTATCATGACTACCAGCATAGTATTACTACTTTATGCATTTCTTTTTCACACAGTAAAATTATAACATAACTTAATAATGTTTCGTTCAGAACTGTCCACCCCTAGAAGTAATAATTACTGAGGTTCCACATAAAAAGTTTATTTGAAAAACTGGAGGTCCTGGAGATCAGCAGTGATTTACAAATTCAGTTTGATTTGTTATGTTTATTCTATGTTGTCATAGAGGAACACAGGTGCATTCAATAAAATTGAAAGATCCTCATGTTTTCTGAAACTGTAAAGCTTTTCAAAGCTAACCTAATTTTGCAGTGGTTGAAAAGAGTAGAGCCAGTGCTTTTACTCTCTTAACTTTAATAAAGTGCTTCCTCACATGTTAGCATTCTCCATAGATTGAATGATGGCTCTCCAATGACTTCTCCTAGAAGGATTCCTTCTGCACATGGAAAAGAAGTATTTTCCTGTTTGTGCATATTTTATCTTCCCATACAATATTTTATAGTGACAGAGGTGTGCCAGCGTTTACAGAGAAGGATGCAGAAACCCCTGAATGAAACATCTGGGTTGTAAAATATCATTTCTGCTTGCGAGAAGGGATATATTTCTTGCTGTTGAACTATTGTCTCTAGCACTAAGAGATGTTATGTCATGACAACACTGAATAAATTGGGGGGCTTTCCTGCAGTTAGATATAATTCTCTACAAGGAGGTATGTTTGCCTGTGATATTTTTAGGTCTGTTTTGATGTTGCAAGGCATTCCCCTTAGCAGGTTAGTTAATCTGTCCTACAGAAAATGGATGCATTGCCAAGTTTCTGTTTAAACAAAGAAGGAAGTGAATATGAGTTTACTCTCTGAAAAGTAAATGTGGGAAACAGCCTTCCGTAAGAGGAGTGATTGTCTAAACTATTGGTGCCGAAATTCTTTCCAGGGAATGAAAATTATAATCTGTCCTAAAGAGGATAAATGCCTTTTAAAAAGGAGATTAATGTATTAAAAACTTATTTCTATTATCTCCTCGATACATAGCTGCCTGTTATAATGGTGCCTTTACTGTTCAGTTATCGAACTTCAGTTGGCAGATAGGCAAATAATAAACCCCATAATAAATCAGCCCTGGAATGGTAAACCTTTGTCATAACGAGCACACTGTCTAGTTGGTCAGGGCAGTGTTTTACATAGGGTGTTAGCAGAATAATTGTAATAGTAGCATTTGAAGAGAGTTAAAAATTTCCCTGTCTCTTTAAAGAGTCATCCCAGCTTTCAAGTGTTCTTTAGTGGGAGGAAAAGTAGTATTTTTAATATAACAAAGGATAGGGATTTGGTACTATTTGTATAATGGGAACAAAATAAGCTCTAGATAATAAAAAATAGATACTGTATATAACAGATAAGTCTCTTATCTGGAAAGAATATTCCAGGGATTTGGTCTTGCTCTGTGTTGTCAAAGGGCAATTTCTCATCAAATTCTAAAGACATAAAGTCAAGATCTCAGTAAAGACAAAAACTCAAGTAATCTAATTATCTTTTTTTCCTATGTAATGCATACATGAGAGTCTTACAAAGCAGCACAAAGTTTATAGCTTCCGTGGCTGACATGTGAGATGGTAGATAAATACACATATATATAACCAGAAACCAAAAACTCAACACTGTTTATCTGCGAGGCAAACACCACTGCTTATTATGGATTTCATGTCAAGAAACAAAGACAAGACCTGTCTCTTGAAAGCTGAAAATCTAGATAGACAGCTTACTCAGATTTGGGCTGATTTAGGCTGTAGAGACCAAAAGTATGGTGACTGTCTCTGAAAAGATGGTATGTAAAAGAAACACAGGAAAAAATTCCTCTCTTAGTTTTGGCTTTGCTCTTACGTTGTTGCCCTACTGTGCAATGTATGCTCTGCTAGGTAACTACTGATGCTGGCTCCCTAAATGCAGTCGTGGTCCATCCTTTCCGATGGGCAGGAATGATGAGTGTAGATGGCTGAACGCAGAAGAAAATAGTGAATTATTTCTTCCCAAGGGAAAAAAAAAAATCAACGAGCTAGAATTCTTTTGGGTTTGTTTTGTGATGTTTTGTATGTTGGGCTCTTCACTTCCATGGAAACTGCCCCTAAGTGCGTGCTTTGATCTACTCCAAACTATCGGCATAGAAAGGAAGACATGTCATGTCAGATCCTAGTTGGAATGATTACCTTTCCTGTTTCACCCATGACAATCAATGTTCCTACTTAGAATGGAATTCCTTCGTTAAGACATAATTATCTTCTTCATACATTCTGTTCAGTCATTTCACCTCCTCTATATCTACCCTTAACAGAAGTCTTCACTGATAGATGAAAATGTGATTTTTTTTTCTTTCGTAATAGACAGTGTTTATGGCAGAGTGATTTACCAGATCAGAGAAAAACAGTACTAAGTAGCCCCATGGGTATATTCATCTTATTTACTAACCAACACAGAAAAAAGCTGTCTATAGGGTAGGGTACAGGAAGTTTTACAAAACTAGATGCTGCACCCCTCCTCGCATGACAGAAACGAGGCATTACACTGCATGGCTCTAACACAGGGCTACAGATTCCTCCCTCTTCCCCTTCTCTTTCCCTTTCCCTTTCCCCTTCCTCTTCCCCTTTCTGTACAATTGGGGTATAAAGAAGAGAAAGGAGAAAGACAATTATTGAGTAAAGAGAGAAGAAAAACATGAAATAAGTTTCTGAATTGGAAAGAAAATACACAACCAGCAATTGAGACAGTAATTTCTGAAAACTTCCAGGAGAATTCAGCCAGAAAGTAAAGTGAGCATTGCACGGTTTTCCAGGGAGGTTTTGTAGATGCATTTTTTATTGCTGTGTGTATTGGGTTTGCATGGCAAGGTTTTGGTAGCGGGGAGGCTACAGGGGTGGCTTCTGTGAGAAGCTCCTAGAAGCTTCCCTATGTCCGACAGAGGCAATGCCAGCCAGCTCCAAGACGGATCTGCCACTGGCTGAGGCTGAGCCCATCAGCAATGGTGGTAGCACCTCTGCAATAACATATTTAAGAAGGGGGAATAAAAAAACCCTGCGCAATTGCAGCTGGAGAGAGGAGTGAGAATATGTGAGAGGAACAACTCTGCAGACACCAAGGTCAGGGAAGAAGGAGGGGGAGGAGGTGCTCCAGGCGCCACAGCAGAGATTCCCTTGCAGCCCGTGGTGAAGACCATGGTGAGGCAGGCTGTCCCCCTGCAGCCCATGGAGGTCCATGGTGGAGCAGATATCCACTTGCAGCCAGTCAAGGACCCCACGCCACAGCAGGTGGATGCCCAAAGGAGGCTGTGACCCTCTGGGAAACCCGCGCTGGAGCAGGCTCCCGGCAGGACCTGTGGACCCGTGGAGAGAGGAGCCTGTGCTGGAGCAGGTTTGCTGGCAGGACTTGTGACCCTGCAGGGGACCCACGCAGGAGCAGTCTGTTCCTGAAGGACTGCACCCTGTGGAAGGGACCCACGTTGGAGCAGTTCATGGAGGACTGTCTCCCGTGGGAGGGACCCCACGCTGGAGCAGGGGAAGAGTGTGAGGAGTCCTCCCCCTGAGGAGGAAGGAGTGGCAGAAACAAGGTGTGATGAACTGACTGCAACCCCCACTCCCCGTCCCCCTGCACTGCCGAGGGGGAGGAGGTAGAGAGTAATTGGGAGTGAAGTTAAGCCTGGGAAGAAGGGAGGCGTAGGGGGAAGGTGTTTTAAGACGTGGGTTTATTTCTCATTACCCTACTCTGGATTGTCAATCAATTAAGCTACTTTCCCCAAGTCGAGTCTGTTTTGCCCATCACGGTAACTGCTGAGTGATCTCTCCCTGTCCTTATCTCGACCCATGAGCCTGTCGTTATATTTTCTCTCCCCTGTCCTGCTGAGGAGGGGAGTGATAGAGCAGCTTTGGTGGGCACCTCGCGTCCCACCAGGGTCAACCCACCACACTGTGTCTTTAAATGCAATGTCATCTTTGGTAAAAGACAAGCTATTTAATTGGAAAAAAAATGCAAAATTACTGTCTTCTTAATAATATTTTCTCTACCTTCAACTAATAGATACTAAGTGAAAGACTGTGACCTTCCCTGACGTGAGTGTTTCAGGCATGAAGGGGAATGTAGTGCTTAGCCCCACCTGCTACCGGACTTAAATCATGTTTTCTTTCCTGTAGCCCACTTGGTGGGCAGCAAGAGACGGAACAATTGTCCACCTCTCTACATTCACCCTTCTTAAAGACCGAGTATAATATTTTAATTTTCACTCTCCCTTCTTTCTTTCATATAATATTAATTTTTCTTTCTAATCTATGACAGTCTCTTTTGTTCAACACAGATAGTACAGGCTTCACTTCTCCTGTTTTATTACATATGTAGAAACCGCGAAGTGCCTCAATTAGGAATGCAGTTGTGTCAGATGACATCCATAATCAATAGTGAGAGGGAGACAGAAATCTCGCTATGGAGACCTGAATAACCCTCTGGAGGTCACAGTCTCTCTCCAGTCATTACAAAGGGAGCCGCAGATGACCCCGCACCATCAGGCACTGAAAGCTGGGCTGGAGAGAATGAGCTCTGGTGCCTTGGTGGTCACTGAAATGAAAGTTACATCATCTCTCCTTAGAGTGACCTGGCTTGTTTATGGGTATCCTCATGTGAGGAGTGGCAACAGTCTTCCCACTTTAATAAGGTCTCAAAAGCAGATGAATATGGTCCAACTATTGCACGTAGTTATCAGCTGCTAGACAGGATTTTCTTCTTCTCAAGAGTTTCAAAAAATAAAATTTTTGAAAATAAATAACATATTATAGTCTTCATTTTTGTTGGTATTTCATTTTTCTCTTTCCTTTTTCATTTCCCATTACTTTTTTTTCAGACATTTTTTCCTCCCCTCTCTGTTTTAATGCAATTACAGCAAATGCAAGTCTTTTTCTTTTGAATGCAGGGAGAGAAAATAAACTTCCTACAGTGGCATAAACAATCTGTTCCAATTTTAGCCAGATTAAACTGTCACTATTTCTTGTGTTTTAGCAGAATTACAGTGACAGCCATCAGAGACAGAAAAAAAATCCTTCTAGTTGACATTTATCATGCCGTTGGTCTTCCAAAAGCATTGCGTACTAAAAAGCAGAAGATCATTAGTATCATATCCCTTAACATATATCATACTTCCATACAAAACAAAATATTTTTAAAACAGTGATTCTAAGAAGAGAAAACAAAAACATCCATGGCATGAAATGAGAAAAGCACAAGGAGAAATCGAGAAATGGTTTGAAATACTGAAAGATTCTTAAGGCTGAAATCAGCCAGCCAGACATAGAGCAAATACTTCCTCCACTGTGCAACAAAGTGTTCAGATACTGCGAAAGCTATCCTCATATTTTGAGGACTCTTTTTGCTAGTTCAATGTTGGGTATTTATTGCCTTCTGCAAGACATACTTAATAGCAGGCCAAAATGTCTTAAACAAATGGAAAGAGTCTGTGAATCTAAGTAATGCTTTAAGAAAGACCAAAAGACTGACAGGCAGACATCTTTTCTCAGCAAAAAAATATTGAAGTTTAATAAAATATTAGGAGATGACATTTTATCTGAGCGTTCATTGCAGAGGAACTGTTTTATTTCGTCTGATGTTTATACTGGCTATGTGAAGGAATCCCTTCATTACCACTGCAGAATGGGTTCATGCAGCATTTTTAACATCATCAAATATTCTATTTGTAAGCTAAAGTAGTCAGCTGCTTAAGTGTAATGTACTTCTTTTACAAATCCTCATAGATTTGTTTTAATTAACAAAGTATTTATTTATGTATTGTCTATGCAAATGTTTTTCAAAACTGGTTTTTGATAAACAGAAAGCTCTCCTAAGCTCACTCTGTAAGCTACCTAAATGGTAAAATCCACCACAGCTTCCTAAAGTTGTTTCCCAATATATGGCCACCTGGGTACCACAAGAGTAGTAAGAAAAATAAGGGCAAAGATAAGAATCTTTAATCTTTCTTTCTGGAATTGTAATTTATTTTCTTGAGTTAAATATTTCTTTGTTGTTGCTACGCTGAAAAGACGTGCTTCCTCGCTGTTGATATGAATGACTCCAAGCCACTCTGACCAGGTAACTAACAATTTAATGGAAAAATATGGTTTTCTCAACATTAGTCATTTGCCAGCCCTGTGCAAATATTTTGGATCCACTTCATTTTCTGAACCTGTGATACATATTTGAATTTGGGCAGCTGAAGCTGTTTAAGCAACTGTTATAGTCAACAGAGATGTGGTCCATACAGTCAGCAGGTTCTGAAGATTTTTCTTTTTTTAATCAGTATCAATTTAATGACACTTAAACAACTTTCTTTACTTAAAAAGTCATATTGATGTTTCCAGGCAAAGACAGTAGGCAAGGCAATCTAGACAGCAGTTATCTTCTGACAGTGGCTTGTCATTCCCACAGCAAACCATGGATCATCTTCATTTATTTACTTACAGGACTACATACATATGGATTCAATCAAAGAAAATATGTAGGCTGAAGTTTTTTTCACTTAGGAAATTCATTGTTCTGAGAAGTCCTTTATGCATTCTGCCCATCTTTTCAACATCTTACTACATCTTTTTTGTCTTATGGAAATCAGTAAGAAGGAGCAATTGTTCTATATTTCAAGGTCATTATGCACTTAAACCAGAGCATTTTGAGAAAAATTTAGAAGAAAGAGGGAAAACTACAGTTTTTAAGAAGTAACAGCTGATTTCAATTTATTTTTCTATAATTATAGTCTTCTGCAGCATTTATTCTCCTTGCAGTCACTTGCAAAATAAAAGTATTTTGCAGCAAAATTGATTGAACTTAGCTGACAAACCAAATCTTGTAGGCTTAAATGCTATAGAAGTTTCTGGGACCAGAGTGCATGTTAGCAAAATTAGTGGTAGTTACTTTGGTAGAAACATTTACATTACATGTCAGAATCATTTCTTTTCCTTGAGAAAACAGTTGCAGCATGTATTCTACAAGAACTTGCTGGTGATGCTTTATAGTTTGATGCTGACAGTTTTGGCCATTTTTATACTTGTGCTGGAAGGATCTTGCTACCAGAATGCCAACTCAAGTTTCTCAGCATGCTCAATAGCACTGTTCTGTAAAATCATTTATAACACAGACCATCTCTGTATATGCTGGCCAGAGATACATCCTGCTAGTGAGAACACTGTTTAAAAGAGTTCCTTTTAAAATGTTTCCAGGACAAGAATAGACCAAGCATTTTTTCCCCATTCTACTTATTCAGATTACAACTAGAATTATTTTTTTAAGGAAGTCATCTTGTTTTCAGAATGTTTTTCCCACCTAGGTCAGAATATACCAGAATGGGACAATATTCTGCAGCACTGGATCATCATGCTCCAGGGGTAGAGGTTAATGGGTTGTACTGTACCTGGAGGCCAGTTACAAGTGTGTCGGGACCTGTCCTTTTTAATGTCATTATCAATGGTGTGGAGGAAGTGACAGGGTACACCTTCATCAAGCTTGCAGATGGCACCAAATTGGGGGGATCAGTCAGTATGCTGAGGGGCAGGGCAGCCTTTCAGAGGGACCTAGGTATGCTGAAAGAATGGGCCAACAGGAACCAGGCTCTTCACAGTGGTGTGTGGTGGGAGGATGAGAGGCAACGGGCACAAACTGAAACAAACTGGATGCAAGGAGAAACTGGATATAAGGACAACAGTTGGAGAGTGGAGCAGGCTGCCCAGAGAAGTTGTGTTGTCTCTGTTCTTTAAGGTTTTCAAGACCCAACTGGAAAAACCGCTGAACTACCTCGTCTGACCTCTGAGCTGCTCCTGTTTTGAGCAGGAGATTGGACTAGGGACCTCCCAAGGTCCATTCCCACCTGAATTACCCTGTGATCATGTGCTTGCATCTCTTGTCTCTTCCATCTATTTCTTCATACTCTGAATTTCCATATGGACAGCATTTACAATAAAGATTCTTCCAAAGGCATTTTATAATATCGTTCTTCTGCCTCAACGGGGAAGGGGGCAGAAGGAAAAAGCAAAACAAAAAACCAGCTGTACAGAAGGTATTTGGTTCTAATAAATCAGTTTCAGACTGAAATAACCCCTTCCATTAGTAAAGTAGACCAAAATGTCGATTATTAGGTGTCACTGAATGTTCATCATGTTAGTTTTTTAGGGTCTTTCACTTTAGTTGAATGTCCTTGTGTATTAGCAGATGATTTAGATTTCTCTCTTGTGTATTAGTAGTTTCAGACACTTGTGATTTCATTTTGGCAAACTTTATCTTTCAACATTTGGAGTAAATGTCATATCTGTCTGATTAGTTGTTCCTCAAAATATCCAAACCATTTCATTTCCTGATGGTGGATAAAAAGATTTTTCTTTTGGACTGGTAGACTTATGTTTGGTCTCTCAATCCATCACTGTGTGCAAATTCCTCTGCTCATTTTCATGTATTACCAAATTAACTTGATTCATTTATTGCATCCTCTCTGTTGTAACTAAAACAGAAATGAAGGATTAAAAAAAAATCATGGGGAGGGGGGGAAGTTCCATCTAATGCTTTCACTTCATATAGTGTATTAACTTTACATTTTTCCAAGTGAGTTTTTATTCTCCCACTAGTATTTTAATATTCCTAGTTACTGTCTTTCCAAGAAAAAGAGTGTTCTGTCACCTTTTAAAAGATCATATCTTAACCACTCTATTGCTTATTTCAGTAGAAAGTCACAGCTTTTGATGCTTGTTTCGTAAGCTGCCTCAGCTGCTGTCTCTATTTTTCAATTACAGTATTGTGTCCAGGTGCAAAGCACAGGTAAAACAAACATGATGTCAGTGAACAGATACACAATCTGTCCTATGAAGCAAAGGCGTCAGTCTTCCACCATCAGTTTGAATGCATATTCTCAAATTCCGCCTTTTTAACTTAGCTCTTCTTAGGAAAATCAAACTCAGTAAAGACCTTGTTTCCCACACCCAAAGACTGAGCAAAGTCAGTGAAACAATTTCATTGTGATAAAAAGTATTCATTTGCTGCTTTTCAGATCCAAGATGTTGACTGACATAAACTCAGTTGATTTTTTGTTAAATGGGTTGGCAGCATTCTGGGAGGTCCAATGTTTACCTCTGTTCTGTTGGCACCATAACTTTCTTTGTAACTGAATTTACAATATTAATTTTAGAAAGGCTTTTTTTGGTGGTAAAATTGTTCAATTTATATGTATCATATCTTTTTTATTAAAGTTGGCCAAAAGCTTTGGCCTTGAAGATGCACCCTAAGATGTGTTGGAGAAGTGCTGAGTTTCATCTGGAAAGGTGGCTCCAGGGAGCAAATAAAAGGGAAGAAAAGAGGGACGGACTCTGTAGCTAGTCAGTAAGGATACTAACCTGAGACGCAAAAGAGCCCCATTACAGTTCTTGGTTTTCTGGATTTGGAGTGAACGAGCTGGAAAACATTACTCTGAGTTTGTCAGAGTCTGATTGGCATTAAGAAGTTCAAAAGGTTTTCTTCTTTGTGCCAAGGTGGAACAAAAACAAGATTCTGGAACCATGCAAATGGCTGTGGAAGAGAACTGTCATCCCAGGTCAGCTGTCCCTGATTAGGGCTGCTTCCTGACAGCTTGTAAAGGAGGGGTTTAGCCAATAGCTGGATCTTCCCCCTGGGCTGCCAAACATTTTCTCATGGAACAGGCTTCACAGTGGACTGATTTGCCCCACCACCGTCAACTTAATATCAAATTTTAACTTCAGGTTGAAAAAAGTGACCCTGCAACAGCAATATGATCCAAAGTGTCATGTCAACATGACACTAATACTGAAATATTTTAGGAAAAAGGGGGAAGAAACTCCTTTCATCGACAAACCTCTTGGTCACTCAATGACTACAAGTTGCTACTGCCAGAGAAAGAAGAAGGAAAAAAACCCAGTATTTGGATCCATCAGCTATTAATGTGAGGTTCTGAGGGATATAAAAGAATAGAAAATAAAACAAAATAGGTCAAGGTATCCAAATGTCTTAGTTTCAAATAAATGTAGGCTCACGCTAGTCTGATTTCTATCAAAGAGTGGCTGCTGCGCAGAACTCCATGTGACTCCCGGAAAATGGCATTTTTACTGTCTGGATTTATAAACGTGAAGATCCAGCCACTCATTTCAAAACTAGACTTTGCTACACCTGAAAATCAGCTACATTTCTATACACACTCTCTCAGTAACTATAAGACAATGACCTATTTCACAAACATTTCCTAGACTGATTAGTCAGACACTAAAGTGGCCAGTACTGTACCATTGCTTAATAGTATTTGCATGATTTACCTGAGTTACTGGAGATGCAAAGTACTCACGGATGTGAATATCTGAGCTACATTTGTCAGTATGTGCTATATGTTTGCTGCATTTCCAGTGCTCAGATAATTTGAGATCTCAACTTGGTCTTTTGTCCTTAATTCTGGATGTCCTTGGCGTATATTTGTAATGTTAGATAAATCACAGAAACATATTTCTATAAAAAAAGGGCAAATAATACCCTCATATTTTATGTATTTGCTGTGTCCATCAATACAAATTTAGCTATTAAAAAACCCCAAACACAATGTAACCCAGGGAGAACAGATCTGACTGAACGCTTTTTTGAAAGACACAATTTTAATCTGCATTGTCCCTTACAAGCTTTAGACAATGAGGACATATTTTTATTACATACTCATACCATCTATGAGAAAACTTATTGCACCTTATCTTTTGGCCTCATTCATTGTGGATATTCAGCACCCTGTTTAAGAAGGTGTTAAAAAGAGAGCATAAACAAAATACATGTGCAGGTAGTACAGAGTACCCTAAACCCCAAACTGGGCTGTTGTGTCCACGTTGTACGGTGCAGGGCTTTGCAGTGGTACTAGCTTAGATCACGGGACAGTACAGTCCTACCAGCATCACTGTGCAGCCTCAGTGATATGTCCTGCTTCTCAGCAGACCTAACCATTACAGAGTCTGTGCAAAACTGACACAGCTACTTTGCTTTGTTTGCAAAGGCAGCCTGTACAAGATCAGCACCTGCTGTGCAGTGTAGATATGTCCTAAGATTCTCGTTAACAAGTGGGATTACTCAAATTAATTACCTTTGCATTGAAATGCCTGCTTCCAGGAAAGGCCTCAGCATCATATTAAAGACTGCAGTCTCAAGTACAGATTCCCATGCAGTGCAATCATAGCAAAAATAAAATTAGGAGAGAGGAAAGAGTCATTGCTCATTTATAACAAAATTTCCTGTCAAATACAAGTGAATACATTCTAACAGGAAATTCTGTTTCATAGTAAGTCCTGGCATTCTTGCTGGCTTTGTAAACTAGATTTAGTCCTAGTTTCTGAAATGTCTGATGAAAATCTGAAGCCTCTACTGCATTCAATATTCTACAGCAAACAAAAGTTAACACCAGGTAGAATGGGTAGACATACATCTCAAAGCCTCTGAAGTGAGTGATATTAATCTCCCCCTTAGTGTCCCAGTCAGCTCTCCTCTGTATCTTCCAGTTGCCCTAGTTTGCAGGAGGGAGGAAACAATGAGTATTTTGTGAGTGGAGCAAGAAGAATTACTACAGACACCTCATGTGAGCCCATTTTGCAAGTTTACCTCAGCTGGAAGAAGAGGTCTCCCTGTTGGGCTACTCTCTCTCCTGGTTAGCTGTTTCAGTTTTTTTTTTATTCCAAACAAATAAACAGACAGACAGCACCAAGAGGAAAGAAATCCCAGTTGCCTGAAACAAGATAGGGTCTTTTATGCACCCTGTTTTGCTTGGCAGAGGCTGTTTTAAATATTTAAGCAACTTTACACAACCATAAACCACCCTAATCTCAGGTTTAGAGTATACATTTAGAGCTACAGTTTTCTGGAGCCAATTTGAGAACAAAGAAGGTTTACCTTTCTTCAGTCTATATCATTACCACTGACAGCATCAGTCCTTTACAAGTGTAAATCTGCAGCTTTGTTGAAATTAATGGCTCTCCCCAGCACATTGTTAACCTGTGGGGAGAATCAGATTCTGGATATCTACAGTAATAAGACTGGTGAGGCAATGAAGAGCTTAATTACCACTTCAGACTCTTTCTGCCTTCTAGAATGCAAATGGAATGATTCATTGGCACATGGTATGCCAGGTAAGGTCAGCTGTAAGAGAGCGGACAACAACAGCAAGCCCTGGTCAGCCTGGTAACCAGCAACTTGGCCACATGTTAGTTCATATTATTTAAGGGAATTCATATGTTACAGATCCATTTTTTATTAGAGATATGGAGATAAATGACAGGCAGTAAGAAGTGTATGTTTTCTTAATTACACTGTGAATTTTCTTTCTAATGGTATCCTGCCAGTAAATGCCATACAAAGCTGATGACATGTGATCCAAGATGAGGCACAGATGCACTTTTATAGAACAGTGGTACATGTGTAGCACTACATACATAGAACACATGCATTTGATTTTGTAAATGCTGTACTGCCAGAGGCAATCGCTATTTATTTCAACCTTGCAGAGTCAGAGAAGTTCTGTCTATGTTGGAGGATTCTGGCATTCCCATTCCCAGCGAAACTGTAATTAATGTGCTAGATGCTACATGCAATTTTGCAACCACTATTGTATAGGCATTCATACTACCACTGAGACTGCCTTTGCACTCAGCAAAGCTAACCACTACATTCTCCACCATCCATAAATCTACCTCTCTTCAGTGCAAGTCCAGACAGCAAATCTGGGCATAGAACTGGATTCATTCAGTAGATCCTCCTCTTGCTCTCCCAGCAGATACTCTGCTTTAAGGACATGTGCTAGTTTACTTCAAATTGTTCAAATGTTGTCCCAAAAGAAAACAGGAATATAAACAGGAATATACTGAGAAATTCTGCTTCCTTCCGTCTTGCTTCTTCTCAACAATAAAAAAGAGGCATCAAAGGACCCCTCCTGACCAACATCAAAAACCCAACTTTTTACTAAAGAGAACCCCAAATTAAAACAGTTTCCATTTGTGGTCAGTGGGAAAAACTCTTTTCAAAGCATTTAATAAGTTTTCTCTACTTTTTAAAAAAGAAACATTTTACACTATAGCAAAGGTTTTAATTCTGTGCTACAGTAATCTTTCTTCATCTTAAAAAGGGAAAAATAAAATAGAGTTATAATAACCACAGCAAAGAAAAAGAAAGAGAAAACCCTTCTCAGCCCTGAGACTGTGGCCTCTGGTCTCTGCTTTTTTCTGGCTTCAGTTGCAGATAAGGAAGAGAATTATTTCTTAGCTAACAGCAATTGAGAAGAAAACATAAAGAAGTATCAGGTATAGAGCAAGTTAAGAATGTTTTCTGTGATAACCTGCATGCCAGCAAGGAGCAAGTCAGTGAAAAAAAGAAAGGGGGGCGGTGAGTTGAGGACTCTGTGAATTAGATCAGAACCCTGTAAGATTCAGTGAGTGCAGTAACTGTCCATTCTCCAGATAGTAAACCACTTGATAACTGGTGCTTACAGGGGTATTTTTAGCAGAAAAAAGACTGTAATAGGAACCAAGCAGGAGGATTTTAGCCTTGGAAGATTCTTTGCTCACTGTAATAGAGATCTGTTTGCTGCTACATCAGAGTCAAAAGAGATTAAAAAGTGCATGGAGAGGGTTTGAGGAGGTACCTCCTATTATCAGGCAGCTATTAGTGGGACAATGTATTATTCATGGCATTCCTGTCCAGGTGCCTAGACTCCCTAAGGATCCGTTAGCTCACCACACCACCACTGATCTTTCACCTGCTCCCAGGTGCATGGTACCATCCACAGGGCACCAGAGCCACCGAAGAGGTAGGTGCAAGCGGGGACCCAAATCCCACTGCAAGGAGGGTCCTGGAGGGACCACCTCAGCTCTCACCCTGGCCCTCAAGAGGTCTGTCCCTGAACCCTAAAGGGTTGATGAACAAATAGCCTGCCAGCACTCTGCATTGTTAAAATCCTTGAAACACAAAGTGGGAAACATGGGAGCTTCCTGTCTTTCGACAGCCTTGTCACACAGATAGGGCCAGTTATCCCTGGGGTACTGTGATGGGCCCCTCAGGCTCCTGGAGGGGGGGTGGTGGCTGGAGCCCACACCTCCACCCTGCACCAGGGACAGCACAGTGCAAAAGGCTTTTCTCTAAAACACAGGCTCAGACCCTTGGCAACACTCCCCTGCTTAAGCCATTGGGCCTGGTAGGGGAGGGAGATGGGCTTACAGGCAAAAATAAACAAAGGGGCCTTCTAGTTATATAACAGAAGCAATAAGAGACTGAAATTATTAAATCTGAAGGTGAGAGTGGGGGGAACAGGAGACTCAGTCAGGCTGCCAGGAAAGTCAGCATGCTTGCATGGAGCCGCAGAAGTCTCCTGTACCCAAACAAGCAATGGGTACAGGCCCCAGAACTGCCTGCAACGTGTCTGGAAGGTCTCATCCCAGCCAGCAAGCTTGCTGATAGCAGAGGGCAAGCTAGCACGGAGCAAGGTAATGGGGAAAAAAATAAACCCACCTCTGCATCTTTTGTAAGACTTTGCTATGTTGCTGTGGGCAGCAGCAGTCCAGCGCTGCAGGGATTGGCAGTCGTCTCCTGGAAGGAGCACTGCAAACTAGTAGGACTCTTGATATAAAGAGTAGTGTCTTCTAGAGAGAAATGAAACTTCCCAGTATTTCCCAGCCGCATTTTTAATGAGCATGTTGTAAGCTTTTGAGGCAGCTCATCTGAAATTAGAAATGACTCTGTCTTCCTGGCTTCACCAGGTTTCTGGATGTGAAAATCAACCCACGTGGTTCTACCTCTTGAACCCTTATGCAGGTAGCAGCTGTATGGCGAGGATGTTGCCTATGGCATAGCAGTGCTTTCACAGTCAGGGTTGCTGTTGCTAGTGTTGAACCAGAAGCTGTTCTCTGCTGGTGAGCTTTGAACTCTCTGCAAATACTTCACTGTGAACTGTGTTTCCTTTCAGACCTGCAAGTATTTCCAGAAAATGTACCTGAGTCAGGGGGAGAGGGCAGTAGGCAGTTCCTCTATGACATGAACCATGAAGAAACTATATTCATAAAGTATTGCAGCTACTGTGCCAAACTGTTGTTAAATAGAATAATGATCCGCTTGAAAACAAGGTAGCTTGTAGCTATGCAGTCCCGTGTATTTGTGTGTATGTGCACCTAGCTGTGCAGATAAAGCCAGAGGTTTTCTTCTTTGCTAGCAGCTATCTGCTGCTGCAACCTCAGCTCTTGAGCAACAACTGGTATACTAACATCCTCCTATCATGCTGAAATCCCAGTTTTCGAACATGAAACTTTCTAACTGTTTTTTTTAAGTGATGGTTGCATGAGGGAAAAAAAACAAAGATAGGTAAACTGAGGTATAAAAGCACAAAGTGATGCACCCACTATCCATCATCAAGCACGTAGCAAAATTAGAAATAGAATAAATATTTCTGGAGTGCTAGTGTAGCACTCTGCTGCTTAGAGAGGCAGTCTTCTTTGCAAGCAAGCATCTCATGGTCACCCTCCAGCTACTGCTTGGTTTTAACTCCTCCTTCGGATAGGTCACAAGAAGAAGTGACTTGGGTTGTGCCAAGACCTGAAATGGGAGACTGGTGTAAATGGCAGATAGCCAGCAGTGAGGAGACATTTGGGATAAGACAAGGCGCTAAGGTGTGTTGTACATAGTTATGAAACTATTCTACCTTTGTTTTCTGTGTAACGTTATATTTTTAAGAACCGTGCCTGCCTGAGGAGACAGTAGTTGTTTTGTTCTCTGAATTGCTGTAGCCTCGGGGTGTCAAAGTCACTTAGCGCACAGGGTTGAATTCCATGTTAAATTATGGTTCGTGGGTCACAGTATAAATATACAAATTGCATACTTTCCAGCACAACAGTATCCCAGTGATGTCAGTGGAAGTTCACACAGAGATCGGCATCACTCAGCTGAACAATTTGCTCCCTTTTAAGATCACAGCTGTCGAGCTCCATATTTCCCTCTTTCTGCCAACTCCTAATTCCAGTTCCTTGAGAGATGCACTTCTTCCTCTTCCCCGCTGCTTGCTGAAAACAACCAGCAGTGATGCAGAAATGTGTTCAGGGAGATTCATCAGCCCGGGAGGGTTTCAGGCTGCTGGTGGATGTGGGTATGTATCTCCTATCAGCTATGCAGAGTCATGCTTGGAAGCTTTTCTATGCAGCCAGCAAGTCTAAAAAATGGAAGCAGGATTTTATATCCTGTGTCCCTGGATATGGCCTACAGGCTATGTTTTCACCTCCTTAGTGCAGTGTGAACCAAAACCAACTCACAGCTCTTAGTAACTGGATGTTTTTCTTTCTCTAGCCCTAGATCTATTTGAACCAAGGACACATACATGGAAGAAAAATACTTCCACGAACACCAAAGACTGTTTCCTTGTAGATTTGTGCCCTGTGATGGTCTCACTTTGCTATACCAGAAGGTTCAGTCTTTGCCTATTCCTTTCTGACCAAAACTTTCCCAAGCCCCTCCCATCTGGACTGTGTGGTGTCTAATAGCGCAATGAACCATACTCAGCCCCAGCCTTTACCTCTCTGGTTGCATATTTCCATTAAATTGTAACATAATTATATTGAGCCGTTTCCCCCGCTTTGTTTGAAGTCATTCAACATATGTAATGGAAGACAGTTGGTTTGTTTGGAAGGGAAATAAGAATGAGAGCAGGAAGGAAGGAAACAAAAAGAAGGATGTAAAACTCTGACATGACTACTTACTGTTCATGCTGCTCTTCAGACATTTTAAACACTAATATTAAGGTTGGGCTGCTGCTGCCCAGCACAGAGCATGAGTTGCCTTGCACATAAAAGAATGGCTGACTTTCCACATGGGGATGTGAGCTTGCATAAATCTCTGTATATTCATGTCCTTAAATCTCAGCTTCAGCCCTCTTGTCTTGTCTGATCATCCCATCCCCTCCTCCCCTTCCTCATGTTGGATTTGGATGTTGTGAGAAGATATTGAGACTGGAACACTGATTTTCTCTTCTCCCTCACAAATGAGCAGGAGATTGCTTTTAAAGGTATTAAATGGACACAGGTGGGACTGTAAATTTAAGTGCCTCCACATGGAACATCTGCTGCATGTTCTCCAGTTCCTGTTATCTTTATAGCAGAACTTGATCTTTTAACCCCTTCACAACTGCCCCCCTCAGTATTTGTGCGAAGAAGATGTGCAATGACTTTTCTTTGATGTTCGGAGAAGTCACAATGGATCTCTGTGATGTGACTGGCATATGGTGTAGTGCTTTGAGCTGCGGTGTGCTTAGCAATTCGCACAGGTGGGTGGGGGAGGAAGACAAGTGTTGTCCAGGTGTTCCCGGTCTTGCTACAGATAAGAGGATTCCAGACATACCGCAATACATCGAATATCTCCATTCTCCCTCCTTCTCTCCTCCCTCCTCCACACCCCCCACCCCAGGAAATGTCTGTCTTGGAGGAAAAGCATACTTGTGGGGATATTCCAAGCTAGCTAATATAATCTTAGCCATTTGGGGTTTAAAAGAAATGATTTCTAAATGTTTGCTCTGGACCCAAAGCAAGTGATTTTTCCTTTCACCTCCCAAATCCATCCCTTCTCTTCTTCCTCCTGCTTCTTCCAAGCCTTCTTGCTTTCAAGTTTAGGTACAAAATAGAAACCTGGCCCATGTCTGTGTATATTTAACCTCTTCACTGCTGCCTCTCACCACTCCACAGCATTTGTGCAACAGAGCTGTGTGGCATTTTCCTTTGAAGTCCTAATGAAATCACAGTGGATCCTTGTGCTGGAGCTGCAAGCTGGCTGCCAGGTGAGGCATTCACATATCTTTTCCACGTGCTCAGCCTGAAAAGAAAAGGAAAAATTGGCTGAAGGCACACATAACATGTAGTTCCAAACTGATTTTAATGTAGAATGAGATTGAAAGCTGTAGACTCAGAATGAGGTTTAACACCAGTTGCTGAGTGTACCTAAAAGCTAAAACTGTTGATGCCATGTGCATGAGTTCATTCGCAGCTGGAACGGTGAGACAATGTGACATAGAATAAGGAAGAGCTGTACCAGTGGAATCCACAGTTTCTTTTAAAGCTGGTAGTTGTACAGTATGGGAGGTGACCCAACAAGACAACCTTGTGTAGACAACGTCCAGCATTGAGCCATGGGAGCAACAATAAGCAGACCTAATTCTCAGCTATCTGCATGTATGCTAAGTGCATGTAAAATATTACTATCCTGATTAGCAGTCTTATACCCACTTGTGCATTTGTTCATACTGAAGCAACTGGACAAGGAAGTGAACAATCAGGACCAAACAAATATTCCCAAACAGAATGAGAAAGACCTCAGTTGTCTTTGAAAACCCATGTCAGTGCCCCCCATTCTGCTCTTCCTTTGCCAAGAATTAGTATCATGTGTTGCTCTGTTTCATTACTTTTGATATTGTGGTAAGCACTTGTTCTGTACTTTTTAGGAATGGATTTGCTTTCTAGGATAGGGATTGGAAAAGTAATAAGTGCATGCAGATCCCGAAAAATGTCTCTTGGCCTATATGTTCCTTCTTTATGTGAGTTGAACAAGAGTAGGTGAAACTCTTCCATAAAGTGGTAGCACTTTTGGCATTTTAGCTATACAGATTCTAATTGATCTGCCAGTTTCTGTCACAATCTGATGGTGACCTTTTCCAATACACTGGTTTCAACAAAAGCTATGGAATAAAAATACATGTGTTTGCATTTTCAAGATATTATTGCTACTTTTATAAAAGGTGTTGGGACAGGACCAAGGTCTGATATCAAAATAGGCCACTCCATCCTATCTTCTCACAGCTCCTGAGCTGCTCTTAGATCTTTTTAACCACACCCTAGGCATCTTGACATACTTTGCATTGGTGCTTGGGATGTGCAGGAGCCTCCTGTAGTCTTTTCCTGCGTGCTGTCTTTGCTTTGGATTCATTCCACTTCTGTTCCAGGCTTCTTCCTCTTGTGCCATTTCCCTTCTTTCCTTTGTCTTTCAGCTTAGTAAAACACCATCTAACAAAACCCCACCCCAGTAGTTTAAGAAAGTGCCGCTTCCTCTTGGAAAAAAATGAACAAATGAACAACCAAAAATCCTTAAACCGAGAAGACTTACGCAAACCATCACGCCGCTCAGTATGTATTCCATCACTTCTCTCCAACCCATTGTCCAACTTGTTTACTTAGATCACAACTCTCTTTCGGATAATAAATCTCTTGCTATGCCCGTACTTACCAGCAAGGGCATGTCGTGGCACTCTTCGGGTCCCCTCAATGCCCATGTCTGATGCTTCTTAGAGCAGTCCTAGCATTCACCTGGAGCATGTGCCTGGGCTGAGGTCCACTGGGGAGCGAGGACATGGCCAGCGCCTGCTCCCGGGGTGGGGACTTGGAAACACTCCTGGGCTCTGCAGCCTAGATGTCTCCTCTGCTACTCTCTGTGCCCAGAACAATGGCATTTTTTTTAATTGTTCTCACTTGGCCCCCTGGCAATATTGTCATTTAAATAAATAATTCTCTAAGAACGTGTGCCTGGCTATCATTCACAGGATAAGCCCTGTTCATGAACACTTTAAATTTTAACAGCTACATCTGTGCTTTTGGTTTGGTACTAGGAAAAAAATAATCGTTACTTAAACAACAATTATGTTTGAAAACAACTGCCTTTTCTGGGATGAGAAATGGGACAGTGTTTCCAGAAGTGTATTTAAAACACGAAGAAATGACCGTGGCTGTCATGAGAGACGACATTCCCAGAGAGAGTTAATTCAGCATAATTTTGAGTGATATCTTGTAATGAAACAAGTCTTAGTGGGAAGGAAAGAAGTACCTCCCTTACTGTAAACCCTGCGAGAGGCGGTGAAGCCTCCTGTTCTTTGTGGTAAGAGCCTTAGGTCAAAAAAGGCTTAGTATGTACAGGGAGGTATAATTTCTGTTATCCTCCTGTCCTGAATCCTGGCCCTTTTAGCTGTAACAAAAATTCTAAGCCAACCCATACTTTTTGGATTACTTTAAACCCCATCGCAGTGCTTTTCTTAAAGCACTTTATTTTGAATAGGAATAACTCCATGAAAGGACTCTGATATGGGCTGAAACTAAATCAGTTTCAAGGAAATACAGCTGGAAGCACACTAATCTAAAAGCTT
Source organism: Fregata magnificens (assembly GCA_013389945.1). Classification (NCBI taxonomy): domain Eukaryota; kingdom Metazoa; phylum Chordata; class Aves; order Suliformes; family Fregatidae; genus Fregata; species Fregata magnificens. The sequence goes on along the minus strand of WAAD01032157.1, from coordinate 37,237 downwards.
CCCAGGCAAAGCAGCACAGGCGTCTATTCCGTGGGGGGGGTGTCTCCGCCCCTAGCTAAAGTGCACCAGGGCTTTCTGAGATCCATTAACCCTTGCGCTGCAGCGTTGCTTCACCAGCAATATTCAGGGGGAAAAAAAAAAAGAAAGAGTGTTTTCTTTCAACATGATGTCTGTATAGCGTGCAGTTTTCATCTAGTCAGCTCAGTAGAGGATGGAGGGTTTTGTTTCAGCTTTCCAAGACCTTATATGTTGAATTGTAACACAGGTTCAGTCCCTGGGATGCAAGTTAGGGCTGTTTCTGGCATAGTCTGTTCCTTTGAACAGTAGAGATGACACAGTTCACGTTATGTTTTATAAGACCTCTCATTCCCACCTGCTCTGCACACGGGGCACTTATGCGTGTGAGTGTGCAGCTTAGGCTCACGTGTGTCAGGTCAAGCTGTCACTGAATTTTTAAGAAATATTTATTTCACCTGTTTACTGAAGGATTAGAAAAACTGTAACTGACACAGTGTAAGTTTTAATTGGGAGCAAAGCCAGCTAATGGTGTGGGGACTGGGAGAGGGGGAAATGCCAGTAAGTCTATACAGTAGTTCATCCTTCCTTTTACATAGAAACTTTTTATTTAAAATGAAGGAGGCAAAGGAGGTGATCTGTGTAGATGAATCTGGGCCTAACCAGGCTGTGGAGTAGCAGGGGTTTGTCTTGCTTTTCCCATGTTTTTATTGCATCTGATTTGTATACCCAAACTTTTCACTCTCTCTTTTTACCACCTTCAAACCAGTTACAACCTACACCGCTATCATGTCTACTGCCCTCTATGGACTTTCAGAATCCAAGCTATTGACATGTCTATGCAGAAGATAGATCAGAGTTTCTTTCTGGTCTCTTGAATGTAAGGCTTTAAGATTGCAGGAGGGTTTAGTTGCCACAGCTAAGATACTTCCCTCATCCGACATCCATTCCAGCCATCCTAATTTTTTGTCCCTGGAGCAATGATCACTTAACAGGACAGATAAGCCTCCACTGCTTCAGTTCATAGCCTGGTATATTAACATTAACCAGTGCTCCTGAAGAGTTACTCTGTCCCCCATTAAGCAGTTATTGCCAAGAGCAGTAGCCTTGGGCATGGGGTTGGGACAGGCAGATGAGGATGTCCAGTGGTTCAGCTGTCCCAGCAAAATCCATCTGCAGTGATGAGAGCGAGCCTTCAGACACCACTGTGGTCCTGGCAGCTAAGACAGTGCTGACAAAGTATCTTTTAACCATAGCCCCTTGAAAGTGCATAGCTTTTGCCCCTGGAAGTCACAGTTTACACTAACAAGCTCACTGAAGTCAATCATTGGTATGATTCAAAACTAATCTGTGTTGCCCTAGAAACAGCAAAAGTAGAGAAAACAATAGCTGACCAGGTGATTTCATGCTGTGTCAGGTGATGCACTTACATTTACTTCCAGAAGTGTTTGTATGTTTTTTGACTTTTAGCTAGTAGAGATAAGACCACGTTCAGGACTGAACATCTAGGTGCTAATGGACTTTTCCACACAGTTTTATAATTAATAGCTATGTCAGAGATGGCAGCGATGGGGACTAGGTTGACTTCAAAAGCTATAGCAGTTACATGATCTGTTTTGAATCTGCTTTATACTTAACACACTTTCACTTATATGTCTACATATATACCTATCCATATTTATAAATATAGAAAGAGATTCACTGGTATGAGATATATATACATGAATAACAGCATACTACAATCTCAAACACCAGCATGTCTGATTTTCTGTATTATTTTCTATCTTATAATGCTTTTTAAGTTTTCATTGCATTCTGAAATAAGACTATCAGTCTCTGTTATCTTTTGCAAATGTTTTTCACAAGTTTACATAGAAGCATGTGGGGTTTAAAAAAAGGTGTGTGCATAATTAGTGTATTATGAATGATGTAGTAAATAAGAGCCATGTTAGGCCTGAAAAACAAAAAGAGGAAGAATAAATTTCATTATTGATACCCATCAGGACCTCTTGCTGTTTAGTCAGAGGCAGAAAACGAATTTATTTGATGTATGAATGGTTTTCCTGCACTCTTATCATGAGGTCATATGCTCTTATGATTGAGAAAACTGGAGTCCAACCTAGAAATGTCACTACAGGTACACTGCCATCAGAAGAATAATCCTGCCCTCCTTCCCCAAATAGCCTTGTGCTTCCACTGATGGTCATGCAGACATGGGGTTATGTCCCTTGAGAAGGAGCTGCTGGGGAGGGGGTGGGACCTCGTGGAGAGAGGGGAGCATGGCTCAGCCCTGCCAGCAGCACCCCACGGTTTGACCGGTGCTAACCCAGTGGTGAAACCACACCTTAGCTCCCAGCCTAGCCGTGGGCATGTTGCAACTCCTTCTGCTTCAGTTCCACCTCTTTTTTGTTTCAGTTCCCCTGTGTCTTAATTGCTTGCGTTTTTACATAACTTTTGGAAGAAGAGTCTGTTCCTGTTTACCAAAGTTGCTCTATTTGCCCTCTGCATTGCTTAGATGCCGTGAAAAGGAGAAGGAACATCCAAGTATCTCCCGTGCAGAAGCCAGCCTTTGAAACGTGTTTTGCTAAGCTTGCCTCAGCCCAGATGCTCCCTCAAGAGCAAGCGCTGTGGCTTTAAGGCTATCATCCCAGATCCACATCACACCCACATATTTGTCCTCTCTTCGCACAGCCAGTGCCAAGCGGTGACATCTACTATAGTCTCTGGGACACGCTGGTCTGTGCAGCGGAGGAAAAAGGGGGCGAGGAGGAGGGGGGAAGCCAGGGGAGAGCACAAATCCCGCTGTGTTCCAGGAGGATGAGTCACTTCCTCGCACCAGCTCTGCGATGCTTTATTTATTGCCGCTCTGCTGATATGAAGCCCAGCTCCCTCATCCCTCGGCGGCGTCCCCGGGCTCGGCCTCCCTGCCGGCTGCCCCATTAATCACGCAGGGCCGTTAGGGAGTGCACACAGAGCGGGAGTCCTGCCCGCCAGTGGCCTTTAGCTGTCTCCAGTTCAATGAAATTACCTTGTGTGAAGACTTGTTTTATGAGAGATTGGTTTATTTGTAACTAAACTACTTCCTCCGTTATTTGATAAGCTCAAATATTTGCTACTGATAGTCGGAGAGTGTCACATTTATTATCCCGTTTCAGGCATTGCTTAACTCCTTTGTATCAGGCTTCTTTAACCCTTTTAAGGACAGCAGAAAAAAGGCTGGAAAAGTCTTATTCCTCTTACTCATGTTTTGAAAAGAATTGGGGTTTATCCTGTAAGGGATGTGGTTTGATTCAATTAAATTACTTTACAGTAATTCTTTATACTTTTAACACAACATTCGCCAGGGCTGACTCACACTATTTGTTAGAAATCCAAAATAAAAGGAAAAGAAAAGTAAGCAATGCCTTTTTCTTCCTTCATATATTGTAACACTTCAAGGTTTACACAAATGGCTGCATGTGAACACGAAGCACCATGGTCTCAAGGATGGGGCACATATATCATTACTAAGTCCTATTTGCTCTCTTGCCCCTGGTGGCTATGTCACCTGTGACCCATTCGTGCCTCAGTTTGTGTTTTACTAACCCTGGCTGAAAAACAGACTTGCTTAGCTTTTTAAAGACATCTGATGTCTTTGGAAAAAAAAAAAACCTTACAGCTTTAAGAGGTAAGTAATACTTTTATAATAACCTACTTCCATACACTGTCAAATTTTCCCCACACTTTTTTCTTTTTTTTTTTGTGGCAGTCAAGGAGTTATTATTAAATATTTGCTTCTAAGCACTCCAGCAGCAAATCACAGTCCAAATACAAACAGGTACTTGTATATGTTAGGAAGAACAAATGTGCTTAACTGTATCAGAGCGATCTTTAGGAGCCCCATCTACCTACTCTGGCTCTGCAGTACTTCTTACAAAATTTTCTTGGGCACTTGATGTTCCAGTACCATACATGCTGTAAGCAGTGCTGCCTTGCCTAACTTGAGCATTTCAGCTCCTCTCTGCCAACACCACAGATTTCTACATCACTGTCCCCCAGAAGGTATGCTCAAATGAGGACAGGGCAGGGTAATGAAGAAACAACCACTCTTTGTCTAATAAAGAGAAATACGAGCTCAGAGTCTGGGGCTGTGAGATGGAGAGGGTCTCCAGTCCTGGTTGGTGCTTTCATAACATTCCAGCTTCAAGGCCTTGAGATACCTGAGGCCAGAGGGAAAATCTAGAACAGAAAGCCCATGCCTGCTGCAGCTGGGGAGTGTGGTCATATCTGTCTAATGAAAATTAAAGAATGGTCATTATTCATTGTCAGAGAATCATCATTATTCTCTAATGGGGATGGTGTTGTTCCAGGATTGCTCACACGTTTTGCACAGAGAGTCTTCAAGGCATTTTGTGTTGGAGTCAGCAGGCTTTGGGGAAGGGCTTTGGGCTGGGGAAACAGCGTTGTGCCCAGAGCTTGCGATGTGTCTGAATGCAGGAACAGCTTGCTGTATTTGTGCTTGTCAGGGGCTGCAGCGAGCCAGTCCTGCTGCTCACAATGCAGTACACTAAATCCTATCTGAAATTAATGGGACTGCTCTTATTAAAAAAAAAAAAAAGGGAAAGGGCTGATCTACAGAGAACAGGGTGAGACTGGTCAGAAATCTCCCTCCTGTGGAGGAAATATGAGTTTTGTGAAAAATATAGCTAAAGCAGACTTGGATAAAAATAGACCAGTTTCCCATCACAGGTATTATTTACCTGGATATGACTATCTTCTACCTGAATTTCATTTTCTGAAATCGTTCTGGAATACAGACATGAGTGAGTTTATAAAAATTTTTTTAGACATGAATATTCAAGTGGAGCTTTTGATCTTGCTAAAACATTATAGTCCCTTAAAGTTCAGGGAAATGAGTTTTGTTTCTCTCTGAACTAAAAATGATCGAGAGGAAATACATGTTCACTCTGTTATGTAGGAAGGAAGTAATGGTTCGTTCTTTCTCTGACAGACGTACAGATATATGCAAACACTCGCGTGCTTACAATCAGATATAGCAAGCTCACTGCACATGGCTAGGTGTCTGGTGTGAAGGGAAATATTAAGCCTATCTGAAATGATAAGGATACTAATGCTGACTTAGGACTGTGGCCTTCCAGAGCCTCCCCAGGGGAGACCAGGCCTTTTGCAGGTGGTTAAGTTGATTTCTAACAAAAAGCCTGCTGGTAAGAGTCCAAATTGGCTGTTTCAGCTGAGGTCTGCCTTGGAAGACAGGGACTGAGAACTGAGCCTGGGGAGACTGAAGGTTCATTAACTGTGTGTTTGTCTTGGACTTTGACATGAAGATGCTGCTATTCCAGATGCAGCTGAACTCTTAAGGCTGTGGACTTCTTCGGAGATATAGGAGGAGCAAAGCTTTGGCTGTGGTTTCTGTACCACAGCAGGAGCTCACAAAGACAGCATTCTCCTTTGACATATGAGTTTAAAAAAAATGCATTGTTAAATCATGATAAGTTGGGTTTTTACAAGAATATACTCTTTAGCTAATTGCAACTTTAAAAGCAGATGTGTAATCTAGATTTTACCATGCATTCACTAGAACACAGTTAAGCCCACATAAATGGTGAATTTCTTTTTGATATCAGTTTCAAGGCACAAACATATAATACTTAATATAGTGTGAAGACACTAGCATCCTATCAGCAATTACAAACTACAGTCATTTCCAAAAATTACATGCAAATTAAAGTGCACAGCCTTTTATATTTTGCTATTGATGAGAGAAATGTTGTTCCTCTCTTGAAACACCTAGATTCCTCAGGCAGCACCTGCTTTCTGTACCAACATTTAATTCAGTCAGAACAGCAAGTTGGGAGTGTATCTACGAAATGGGTTTCTTGAAAGAATGAGGTTCTCTCAAAGAAATTAATCTTTCTTTGATCGCAGCAAAACACTCCGCTAAGTACCTCATTTATTCATAGGTGTGAACTATATCTATTGTTGCAGTGACTAAAATAATTCTCTGCATGCTTCTTCCAGACACCTTCTATATTTGGAATTTATTGAATGGGAACTGACTTATAGAATCATAGAATCATAGAATGTCCTGAGCTGGGTGGGACCCGCAAGGATCATCGAGTCCAACTCCTGTCCCTGCATAGGACAACCTCAAAATTCACACCATGTGTTCCAGAGCATTGTCCAAATGATTCTTGAATATTGTCAGACTCGGTGCCATGACTACTTCCCTGGGGAGCCTGTTCCAGTGCTCTACCACCCTCTGCGTGAAGAACCTTTTCCTAATATCCAACCTAAACCTCCCCTGGCACATATTCCTGCCATTCCCTCGGGTCCTGTCACTGGTCACCAGGGAGAAGAGATCGGCACCTGCCCCCCCACTTCCCCTTGTGAGGAAGCTGTAGACCACGATGAAGTCTCCCCTCTGTCTCCTCTTCTCCAGGTTGAATAAGCCAAGTGACTTTAGCCACTCCTCATACGGCTTCCACTCTAAACCCTTCACCATCTTTGTGGCTCTCCTCTGGACACTCTCTAGTAGCTTCCTATCCTTTTTATACTGTGGCACCCAAAACTGCACACAGTCCTCAAGATGAGGCCTCAGGAGTGCAGAGTAGAGCAGGACGATCACTTCCCTTAACTGGCTAGCAATGCAGTGCTTGATGCACCCCAGGACACCGTTCACCCTCTTGGTTGCCAGGGCACACTGTTGGCTCATGTTCAGCTTGCCGTCAACCAGAACCCCCAGATCCTTCTCCACAGGGCTGCTTTCCAGCCTCTCGTTCCCCAAACTGTACGTACATCCAGGGTTGCCATGTCCCAGGTGCAAAATCTGGCACTTGCCCTTGTTAAACTTCATATGGTTGGTGATCGCTCAGCTCTCTAAGTTGTCCAGATCTCTCTGCACAGCCTCTCTGCCCTCGAGAGTGTCCACAGCTCCTCCCAATTTTGTGTCATCAGCAAACTTAGTTAGTATTCCTTCAAGTCCTGCATCCAAGTCATTTATGAAAACATTAAAGAGCACTGGCCCTAAGACGGATTGCTGCGGAACCCCGCTAGTGACTGGTCGCCAGCCCAATGTAACCCCAGTTACTATAACTCTTTGAGCCTGACTCGTCAGCCAATTGCTCACCCATTGCATTATGTGTTTATCTAGCTGTATGCTGGACATTTTGTCCAGGAGGATACTGTGAGAGACAGTGTCAAAAGCTTTACTGAAAGGTAAAGGCCTGTGTTTGTATGGCTAAATTAATTCTCTTCCAAAAAATAGGGTGGGTAAGTCCTAGGTACCTATTGGGTACAGCCCTAAGAGTGTGCTGTTTGTGCTCATCCCTATGCCTTTCAATTTTTTTCTCCTGACCTATGACTACTACTGATATGTTATTCGTTACCTTACTCCTCTGATAATTAGAAATCTTCTGTTTTCTCTTCTTGCCCAGAAATAGTTTATACTAATTTTTGCTTGTGCCATCACTATCTGTTGGTTTAGAAAAAAAAAGCACTTTTCAATCTATGGTGTTTATCTGCTTGCTCGTTTCTAAATAATGTCTGGATCTGCACAGGCTTAGCCTTTGTTTCGGTAATCTGAACAGAGCAAGTTCTAGCTGCATCTGATTCTCAGGGAGAAGCGTATTCGACTGACCCTCTCTGTTCAGCAGACCTGAGTCCTTGCTGGCATAAATACCTGCTTTCACATTTTCCTCTTCACCGACTGTCTTGGAGCTATTATTTTACAATAAAAAAATATGATAGGCAGTGGTGCAGAGCCTTCTCTGCAAATGGTGGAGACTAACAGCCTACAGCCAAGAAGACACAGCCTAACTTATCAGCCACTCATGTTCAGCATCTGCGCAGAAGCAAGTACTTTGATTTCCTTCAGGAGACAACTGGTTGAACTCAAATATTTTGCTACCCCAGACTCAGGTGTCTTCAGCTCCTGTTGTTGCACAACTGCAGCTTTGAATTATGAACCAAACCAATATTCTACACTGTTGTTCCTAGCACTCAGGTCTTTATCACAAGTTTTATCTCTTCCATGGAAGACAGTGTCTGACAGGACTGTATTCCTCAGAGTTGTATTATATGTTCTGCTTCCTCTCACCCTGATGGGGTAACTGCTGGAGGGTTCACTGTCGCTTAGCTCTGTCTGGATCTAAAACTCTTTCTGTTTTTAGGATGGAGTAGCGTACTTGAGCCTGCTTACACCAGCACTGTGTCCTGTCTTTCATGGTTGTAAAATTCAGTTCTGCTATGCTTTCGTATTATCAAAAGAGCTATATTTGTCACTAAACCACACAGGAGATTAATATTGTTAGCAACTCTTAGGCTAGCTACCATCTGAGCTTATCGAGGAAAAGAAGAGAGTTCAGAGTCCACACAGTGGCCATGTGTTTTGTTGATGTTTATTTCAGCTAAAAATGTCTTAAATAGTGTTGGGAGACATTTTCGGCAATCTGATATTGCAGGTGTCCTGCTAAAGAAAAAGGAGTCACAATCTACAAGTCCTATGTGGCACCTAGTGCACTGGCAGCCCAAGATAAATATCATAAACCAAATGGAAAGAAAAAGTATGATGAGCTCATGATCTCTGCCAGGAATCATGGAAGAAAAGATGTAGAGAAACCAGGGGGAAAGAAGGTGTGATTTGACTTGGGAGCTGAAATAAAGTAATATCTAAATAGATGAACTCTAAATATAGCTTCATAAACAAAACATCTTTAAAGACTGTTTGGATGCACTTGCCTAAGAGAAAGTAGTAAAATGAAAGCAATAGTGAGATCCAAATTTTGTGCAAGGATGCAAGGGCAGAATACTCTAATGTCAATAGAAATCATATGTATATTCAAGGACAACGTTTTATCCATGATTCATCTGTGGTTTACTTCAATGGTGATTTTTTTTTCTTGTGTATGAACTGTGGTAAAATGTGAAGAACTTAAACCCTTATATTGGGATTTATTACATATATCATGAGATATTAGAACATGCTTTACCATCCACTTTCCATAGTGGAAATCCTTCTTATTTTTTTTAGCACTGCCTAGGGAAGACCTGTTTTCGCATCTTAATATAGGATTTGTTGCAGTGAACATCTTTGTACAGGGTCAGCACAGTAACGAAATTGATTCCATCTTCATTATTTTAAAATTATGTATGGATACGCAGTTTCTCGACCAATATCGTGGTGCTGCAAATTGCACATGAATAAATCTGCCAGTAATTTAAAGAAAAAAAAATCACCAGTTCTGTTAGGGCTGGCTTCTTCCATTGGAGTCAATGGGAATTTTGCCATTGACTTAAGTGGGACTAGGATCAGGCCCTTAATGCTGTGTATTTACTTTATTTAGGCCAAAAGACACACAGACACAGAGAAGAGACTGTTCAATGGTTGCAGTTTTATTCAGTAAGCTTGCTGCTTGCTGGCAGTATGGCACCTCTAACGGAGCAAAATATTACAGCGTTAGGGATTGCTTTTGGCAGTATGCATATTATAGCATGAGTCAAAACAGTTACGGTTATGTTTTCAAAGATGTAATGAAATTTTAGCTGCTAGACTGAGAAGCCAGTTGGAAATGTTAGATTGAAAGCCTGCATGAGTCTTGTTGGGAAGTGGCTGATACTTAATTTTTTTTTTTATTATTCCTTATTAATTAAACCTGTCTGGGTGACAGACGGGAAGGTGCACCTTGAGATCTGGATTCATTTCCATGGCTCTGCCCTGGACATCCTGTGTGACCTTGAGCCAATCATTTAATCTCTCTGTATTGCTGTGCTCTGTTTGTAAAATGTGGAAAACAATTCTTCCTTTCTTGCGTCCCCAGCCCTGCCTGCTTAGCCTGTAAGCCCCTCAGGGAACAGACTGTCACTTACTGTGTGTGCCCTTCCTCCCAGATCAGGGCCTTGGCTTTGGCTATGGCCAGAATGTTTAAAATAACAAAGTAATGCTTACTGCTCCTTCCAAGGAAATACCTCTTTTTATATGCATATATTGAGCTTTAATGCAGTTTAATTTAAACTGATAATTTTTCCTTTGGGTGAGTCTGTTGATGTTTGTTTGACTGACTCACCTATCTACCATGGGAGTCTGCAGGGCTACAAGCCTCCAACTTGTCTTTCACAGCTCGTGCTTTCTGCTCTAGCCTCTCCTCTACCGGGGTAGGGTTGCTGTTGACTTCGATTACCCTCAGGTAACAATTGCTTTGTATATATAAATAAATTGAGTATGTGCAATAGTTATAATACATCTAGAACATTTGAGACCTGCTGTACATGTGTGAACTGAATCATACATGTCTGGGGAGACCAGTTTGTGCTGGACATTGAAGGGACCATATGTGAACGTATCAATGGCAAGGTGCGTACCACAGGGATCTGACACTGCACTGGACCTGGTACTCAGGCACTGTTAATTTGTAGAGAAGAGAGGAATCCAGTGTGTCCAGGATGCATTGAATTTCCTGTGTCTCCATAATTCAGCTGTGTTTGAGCAGTAAGCCAGAGGCTGGTAACTGGCAAGTTTATCGAAGTGTTTGACAGCTCTAGATCTGATCTCTGATGTACCTTCACACTTCACTTCATATATGTATATGAAACACCTTAGTAAAATCAGTGAGCCGTGTTCATGCATAAAGTTTCGCTTGTAGCTTGGGGTCAATGGGAGCTCGTGGGTGTGTTAGATTTGCTCTGAAAACTCTTCTTGGATAAACTCTCTAAGGGTTTTTAGGAAGGATGAGATGCCTTTTTTTCTGGATCCTAACCTAGGATCCTGAGAAGATGGGTGGTGAGCTAGTTTGCCATGCCAGGAATGGTGCTGTTCTGGGTATATGCTAAGGCATAGTTCTGCATGCCAAAGGAAGGAGTATGCAAATTTAAAGTGCTCTTGTTGCACGGCAGTGTTTCCATTACTTAGGCAATTTGGTTTCACTTTAGTATTTTGGGAACCCAATTTGGTTTTGTGGATATGGCCCTAAATGATTTCCTCAAACATAGGTATAAGGAAAAGAATTGAATCTAGTGTCATTGAAATAAAAATTCAGCTCCTACTACAGCCTTTTGGGAATATTGAGGTCATACTTGGATATGCTTTGCTTCATAGAAGAATGCGACAGTCATTTTTATTACCCCCTTCTCATGCTGTTACATCTGTTGGCAGAACTGGAAGGTCCTATTGTTTATTCCCAGGTCACTCAATTCATGAATCTAGAAAATGAGAATCTTTTTTTTAGGAGTCCATCTGCCTGTGAACCAGGCATCATAGTCCTTAGGTCAGATGCCAGCTGGGGATAATGAAGAGAGCTCATACAGGTTCCAATTCAACCCAGGAGATCGGTACCAGAAAAAGAGTCAGCACAATATCCACAGGCTGCAGCACAATGATTTCATTGATGTCTTTGAGCACTGTTCCTTCCATGGATTACTGACTTGATCTGGTACAAAAGTCAATTTGCTTAATGTATTTTATACAAAGAACTGAACCAGCATTTTTTGAGGGAGAAAAAAAATCAATTCTTCCTATCGTTGGTGGTTTTCTTATCTCTGTGTGCATGCCAAGTGGGGACAAGATGAATGCCATTGACTTACGTGTCACAGGTAACATTAAACAGAATGGAACCTGTGCTCAGGGATATTTCTATTTACGGTAAATTATTTCAGAGGGCTGAGAACAGCTTTGATAGCTCAAAGACTGCTGTGTGTTGAGGCCATGGATATAGATACACACAGCAGAGCTCAGTAATGTATATGCCAGAGGTCTTATCAATGTTTCCAGTGTCCACGGAACCATACAAAAGAAAGGAATAGAAAAGTAATGATGATGGTGTATTTTTTGGCTGAGAAAATAACAGTTCTTCAACCCCACTAACACACCATTCTTCTTCATGTATCTCTGTTTCATCATGGAGGCTTGCTAGTGTAAAAATCCAGAGCTCATTGGCTCAAAATGGATGTCTGAATGAGGTGAAGTCTAGAAGTCAAGCTACCATGCACACTGTGAAGAGAAATTAAGTTTCCCATGCTGAGACCTGGTGTGTGACTGACTATGTGATCACTACTACAGCAATTCACCAAAGTCACCTAATATTCCATTTAGTCTGTAATTATTACCAATACTTGGCAGGAGTCTTGCCAGCAGCCTTCATTTATTCTAGTCAGCCTCACTAACAGTGCAGTCATTGTGCATCACCAAAATTTTACAAGTAATATAGCTGCCACTCTTTTGGTGTCTCTTCTAGAGTGGAAAGTATGTTGCTGTAAAGTACTTTACACTAAGCCTATTTTCCCTGTCCTTATTTTATTCTTCAATATTCAAAGATGTGTCTGTATTCCTAAATAATTCTTTTTACTCTACAGTGTTTGCACCTTTCAGGCATTTGTATACTTATGTCTCTATGTTTAAGAGTCCTGGCCCTACAGGCAAGATTTTCTGGTTTTGCTACAGAAATTCAGTGAAGCAAAACCTGGCAGCTTTGCACAGATCTGTACACGTACAGTACTGTAGGTCTTCTGTAGTGTAACTGTAGGTTATACTTTGTACATTATCATAGCTTTCACAGTAACTTTCATTGCTTTTGGCATATTCATATTCTTCACAAACTATTTATCTAACCTACCAGGGAATACTTTGTGTGACAAACTACATTTTAGACTGTATTTCTTCCTATAAACGTGTCAAATATGCTGCTTGTTTCTTCTTTAAATACTGGCCCTCTATAAAATCATAAAATAAATTATGGTTATCAGTTTTCCTGGATTGTTTTTATTCTCTTTAGAGATAAAACTAAGAGGGGAAGAAGAAAAAAGCCTTCTTTCATTCCAGTAAAATATTTCCCCAAATTGCATTTAAGCACTCACTTGCAAAAACCTCTCTGCTTCTGGAAGGAAGCTCCCACAAAGGATTGGAGAGCTTTAGAGCCCTACAGTCCACCCATCTCAGCATGCATGGATATCAGTGCACATTTCCATTTTTCATGACACACTGGGTGTCCGCCATCTCTGGACAAGATGAAACTCTTAAATGTTCACCAGTGTCATGGTGTTAGTGTGGGCATGTTTCAGCTGTGACAGGGTAATTACCTACCTAAGTTTTCATAGGCACTGATGGAAAAAAAGGTCTAGATTTAATTCTGACACTGTGTGCAAGAAATGCTTTACCCAGGCACCATGTGGAACCCTCTTTCCTTATTTTTCATTCAGATGAGCTTGTTCTTCTCTATGAAAAAAAGAAAATTAAAACTACTTACAAAGGTGTCTCACGTAGGACAAACGCTTCTCTGATGCCATCTCTCTCTTTCTCATAGAAGCAATATCCCTTGGAGCACTCCCTGGAGTGCAGAGCATGGCTCTGAGTTGTACTGTTTTCCAGGAACCTGTGAATCTCCTCTTCAACTCTCTGAGATGATTGCAGTGAGATTCCCAGACTGGCAGATAATTAAGCAGACATGGCGCACTGGGTCTTGCAAGCTTGTGTGTTGCACCATGATGTGAGTGCAGAAAGACTGATTTCATCACTACCCTGATTTGTGTACAAGTTACTTGGAGATCACTGAACTACATCTCCATCATTTCTAGGCCTGGAATGAACCCAAGTGAACCCAGAGCTGCACCTCTGTGATTTTGGTAGAGCCAGGTCCTATAAAACATCTCCTTTGTCCTTCTCAGGAATTTCCTTAGGAAGGGCAAGGAAGAAGGCTTATGTTCATATTTCACTATCTTTCAGGCAGTGCTCAAAACTTCTGAGACACAGAGAGAGTTTTACAGGAGGAATGCAGCATTTTATGGTAATCACCGGTGTACGTTCATGAAAACAAAAGCACACAGCAGTCATCTTTCCATTCTACCAGTTCCCATTACTCTGTGATACTTAGCCCAAGTTTGGTTTAGCAGAGCATATGTGGAAGATTATTGTTGTTCAGTGAAGGGCTATAGACACCTGGACACAGATACAAGTTTGATTTCAAATTGGATGTAAATGCT
>WAAD01032157.1:7583-20129 GCA_013389945.1 Fregata magnificens | reverse complement strand
TAGTATAGGAAAATGTCAACTGTGGGTCAGAGTTTTGGGAAATACACCCTACTTCTTACTTCCTGGGATTTTTCTCAGGAGGAGATGCACCTGGGGCCGTAGCTCTGCAAGATGGTGCAGCATCTTCTTACTGGGGAGCTTCATGTGCGGAGGAGGGAAGCGTGGAAAGGTTTAAGAGAACTTCCATCACTATGGTATGATTAGGTTGTCCATAAGCTGCAGAGGCACACCATAATTAGGCTGGAAAGAGTTTAAATTGCTTCATCCAGACTCCCTTTTATATCTATTTTCTTTGCCTCCACCTGCCTTTTTCTGGGGTTTGTTTTTCTTGTTTCTTATGGCTAAGTTTCCCACTCTGTGTTGGCTTTCAGCCAAAGCATGTTTTTATAGGCTGGGAAGAACTTTTCCTACATTACAGACTGGCACCTAGTGGGTGCACATTAGTTGCCATCCTAGGAGCACGCAGGAAGCCTGGCTAGAGAGGGGATGTTGCTTTATCGGAAACTCTTTATTGCAATCGTATAGTTGATGTTCCTAAGAAGCTAATTGAGGTAGTTATAATTAATGATGCTTCCCGTCCCTCATAAACATTTTGCCTCTCTTTTTGTATAATGACTGTGGTTTTAATTTTTTTTTTAAATTGCTTTCTGACAGTTCCTGGCTATCAACTTTTATTTCATTTAAGTATTTTGAAATTACAGCTGTCCACTTCTTTCATCATCTTATGGCTTTTGTTGCTGAAGCCAGTATTATACTGTTCCAGAGACCTCCTGTTATAGTTTATACCACCTTCTATAAAGATGCTCTTAAAATCTTGGCTTTCTGATGGCCTTTTGGAAGGCCTTTTCTAAGGCCTCTCTTATTTCTACCAAAACCAAGTCTGTCACCTTGGCTTGCTGGGTTCCTCTTGACTTTTAATGAGCTCGAGCTTTTGTCCTATTGCTAAAACCCCAAAGTGAAGTGCAAGTGGACTGCTTTGTATTCAGTGACCATCCTTTGACCCTTTTGGTTTAAACAACCCTATGACAAGTTAAAATTTCCCAACAGCACAGTTCCTGAGGTCATTAGGACACAAAAAACTGTCTACAGTGTCAAAGTGTTCTCCTTATACAGGAATATCAGTAAAAGCATTCTGTCTTATGCTGTTCCTCCACTGTGGAGGGTTACCCACTCAGGAGACATTTCAAAAAGTTTAAAAAATACTTAGACATCCTTAGTTGTTTATTGATATTTTTGTGGTTGCCACTGTTTTTCTGTCCCAGGTTAAAAGGAGACATGAAGGAAAGCAATAAAACAAGATGCATGTGTTGGACACATGAAAGCCACTGGATGCACTTTCTTTTACCAAAGGTGATAGCATTAGAACTATCAAAACTTCCATTGTCTGCAAAGTAGATTTTTTTTATACGGGTGACTTGACTGGGATATTTTTTTTTTAATGCTGCTATCAAAGATATGGATACAGAATTCTCCCAGTGACATCTTTTTAGTAAGGAACTACGTTGTGTGAGCAATAAGCTACATTGTTTACAACTCAGATTTGCACAACTTGATGTACATTTATAACTAGCAGGCTCTGTAAGAATTCTGCTTTGTTTTCCATAGCGCTTAGTTTTATGTCGCTAAGATCATTAACTTTATAACATGAATTCCGTATGTTGAAAACATTGGCAGAAAATACACTACCTTAAATATGATAGAAAAAATGTGATTCAGTTAATCCATAGACTTCTTTTACTTTCATCTTCTATAGAGAGGAGAAGTCCAATAGCACTCAAGAGTGCTTTTGCCAGACCCTATTTTTATTGCTATTCATACTGCGGTTCCAGGGAACTAGTACATATTTCTAGGAAGTACTAAGTTTCAAAGAAACTTTTTTTTTTTTAAAACCTCAAAGGATTTTGGTATTGATTCTATAAAGAAAAAAATCACCAGGATATCAGAATCAATTAACATACTGTTTCTGACAGCTGACAATTTGTATGCTAGTGAACAGCTTTAACCCACCGCAGCATCCTTCCTTGTGCAAATGACTTTATGCTCCTAAGTAGTGCTTTGCCTAAAGAACATTTTTTGACTGTTTCCCAGGTGTACATCTTAATGATGGAAACTGTTGGTACTTCTTACCTCTAACACTTATGTGGAAAAGCTGGTAAAAATTTGGCCTTCTTTGCATCTTGGATATTGCTTGTGACTTGATCTTTATGTGCATGGATTCATACACTGCTAGTATTATCCGTGTGTCAAATCAGGAGAAAGGGATGTCATGGGCTTTCAAGCATTCTCCTGCCAATGTCAGCATCCAGAAGGTTATACTGTGGAAAATACATGCTACAACGTCCAGACAATGTAGTCTGACTCACTGATGAACCTGTTGCCTCCTTTTTCAGACCTTTGGTGTGGGAAGTGGAAAACGAACTTCCATAGACCTTCTGCCAGAGAAGGGCCTACTGAGCACTGTGCAGAGATAACGTCTGGTCTGTTCTGAGCTATGAAGATGTGCCTGCCTTCACCATGGCCGCTTACCTCCTTTTCTCCTTTTTCTCCTTTGCCTACACAGAAAACAGAGACCTGTACAGAAAACTGCACATGATTTTTGCTTCTGTTCTGGGCTAAGAGGTCAGATGCTTACATTTTTCCCTGACTTTTTAAAAAAGCTATTTTTCTTCTGTATTTGTTTCTAGACAGGCCAACTTTATACAACAACAAGAATTCAAACAGCACAAGTTTTGAAAAATTGGTAGGGCTTTGCTTGATATTAGGTCCATCTGTAAGTGGAAAATACATTGGTTTGTACCTTTTCAATGAATCACTTTTCTTAAGTAAAAAAGAAAAAAAAACGTGCAAAGAGCAGATTTTGAGGTTTCTGAAACTCACTGTGAAAATTTTGCACAGCCCTGTGTAATAGTAACTTTAACTTGACACAGCCCAGTTGTTCTGGTTCTTTATTTCAGGCTTCTTTATTACATGCACCTGTTTCAACTAACTCGTAGCTGTTTCTGAAACTCCTGATTGGCCTGCAGCCAGGAAGCACTGTGTGTTCCCACAGTTAATATGATCTAGGTCTTTAGAGGGTTCATGGGGATGTGTGTAATAGGAAAGTCCAGACAGATAAAAGCTTTCCCTTTGCTTCTGCTCAACAATAGCTTTGCCTGTTTACTTATTCTGGTGTCACTACCAAAAATTTGGGAGAAGAGGTTGTCTTTTAAAACGGCTCCTGCATAGGCTGCACTTCAAGTTCACATCGAGTTCAGGGGAGTTTTGCACGGTTTTGGATTTCATTACGACCAGTTCATGCAACTCTGGACTAATCCTGTCTGTCCAGTTCCATAGTAAAAAATGTGAGCCTCTAATGACATCAACAAATAAAAATAACCAGTTAATTTAACAATAAGTACATTATGCAGTTGAATGTAAATGTAGAAATGCATTTTCTATTTGTGCTTTCATGTTAGTTCTGGGTAAGATTAGGTAAAGCAAAGCTTTTAGTAAGAAAATATGATATGGTCACCTTATTTCTGGAAAAATGAGGCTTTGTGTGAGAGTGCTCTGTGGCTGTAAAGCGAGGAATATGGTAACAAGCTCTCTGGAGAAGGGTTTGCCCTTTGAGTTCCAGGGGACTCACTGTCCACAACTGGTTACCATATTTTTGTTTGTAATAGCCACATGCAGAAATGTGCCTCCTTCTCTAGCAGCAACCCACAATTTCAGCACCTCCTCAAAATCTAAAAATGGGACAAACCTGTGTTAAATTCATTGTTAAACTTTCTTCAAACAATTTCATTTTTAACAGAAAAACATTAAGAATATGTTTCACCACTTCCTAGAACTCTTTTTTTTTCCAAAGGGCACAAAGGACAGACATTTTCATGTGTCTCAGGAATATTTTTCAGAAAACTCACTCCATTAGAAAGTAGCTGTGCGCGATTTACATGATTTTTTAGAGGATTTGCTCTTTGATATCTGTGGAGATATCAATCAAGAGGAGCAGACAGGCTTTAACTGCAGGCATGAAGGGAAGCACTTAACAGGGTATTTTTCCATTCTGCAGCACTGTGGTCGCATGAAAGCAAAATGTGATACTTGGTGAGATCAGAAAATCAGAACCTGGATCAATAATACTGCAGTTGTTTTGGGGAGGGTCAGTTTAAAGAAACAGCAGCAAATTGTGTTTTAATGGAGTTAAAGGAGAAACACTGCCTTGTAGTTATGAGAAGAGTTTATTTTAATGTTACTAAGCATACTTTACTAATCATTTGGGAGAAAACAGATAGATTCTATCTAAACATAAATGCCAAAACATTTCTAAATACTATAAAATTTTTACTTAGAAAAAACTAGATTTTTCTAAAGTCTATAAAGTAATTTGCTTACTGAATTCTACAAGTAATGAGGAATGCACACAGCCAAAAAAAGAGGGGGTGGACAGAGGAAGACAGTAAAAATTACTAAAAGTGAAATTCAATTTTATTTTTGCATTAAAACCTTCTTATCTAATTCTTTAACCAGCTCTGTGCAGAAATCAGGGTAGTGGGAAAGGAAAGAGCTACGTTTTGAACTGCACAAGCAATCAACCTGAGATATGGCTGCCCAGACTGCTGGAAACATCTCAATCACTCGAGGTACAAACGGCCTTTGACAGAAGAAGCCGGGTGCCTCCTCCGGCAGCCTGTCCCACTCTTGCTGTAGGTTACCCTCTGCTAGGCGAGCTGGTGGAACAGAGTTTGCTTTGCTTCTTGTTCAGGTCACAGTTTACAATGCTTTAAATTGGGAGGTGGGTTTTATATTAAGACGCTGAAAAGTGGAGTGACTGTGGTGTCCCATTTTGCCAGCTCTGGCTGCAGAAGACCAACAACAAACAGCTTCAGGGCAGAGCACCTTTTCAGTGAATCACTGCTATTAGAGGATTGGTAAGACCAGCCAAACCAGCCAGAGGACTACTACTGGTGGTCAGTGGTTTCTGCTCAAGATTTGCTGAGATTCTGGGACTTTAACCTCCGTTTCAGTCTGTGGGCAGGAATATGTGCACGGGACAGAATTTTCTGCCCCATCCCTTCCAGCTATCTTTCTACCTGTGTGATCATTTCTCATTTCATTACTTTCTGCCTTACCTGGATGGACTAATCCCTTCTCCCACAGTCCCCATGTCCATTTAGTTCCATTTAGTTCTTTCTTCTTTTTTTTTTTTTCTTTTCCCAAGCCATTTCCATTTTTCTCCAACCAGGCCTTCTTTTGTGAACCCGTCCTGATTCTCATAGACATTTGAGGATCTCGTGACACCTCTGTCTCATATTTTTCTCACTTTCCTTCTGGGTGCCCTGTCCCCATGGACCTTTTCATGTACCTCGGTGCTGTCATCCCCCCTCTATCTTTGTCACACCTTTCACACAGTCAGTACCATAACTTCTTAAAACCATCTTCCACATTTAGATCTCTTTTTGCAGTCTGTCATCACCGTCTTACCTGATCACTAGGTCTGAATACCCACATTTCCTTCCCCAGCTTCCAAATTTAATCTCTACTCAACCAGCCTGTTTTCATCACCAAGGATACCTCTTCCCATCTGTTTCTCCATCTTCTTTTGCAAGATCCTTTCCCCATCTAAATTTTGATTATTCTTCTGCCTACACATTGTTTGGGCATCAGCAAAGGAGTCTTTTTGCTTTTGTCCTTAATGTCCTGGAATAACCAAAAGTAGCTGTTTCAAGGAAATCCAAATTCATCCTAGAAGCCCTGAACTGAAGATTGGGTATTCTGGCAGTCTTCTTGGATCCTTCAAGCACAGAAACAATGAGGGAATAAGATTATTGCTCCAAGGGCCTGAAATGTACGCAATCCACTCAATACCAGCAGCTGTGAGAGGATCAGACATGGTTATTTTATCTGTTGAATTCGGGCGGTATCTTTAAGGCAAATGTAAACTAACTTTTTTTTTTCTCCCACATAGTTTTTTAATTTGATTGCATTTTTGACAGGTCCAGGTTTTAGTGATTTGTTTCAGTCCACAGCTACTTCAGATCTCCTCAAACCAAAAATAAAAATAATTTTTTTGACCTTGAAAAACTATATATTTCTATACTTTTAGTAGTGGATTATATGCCAGTGTGCCTTCACAACCAAGAGGGCAAACAGCACCCTGGGGTGCATCAAACACAGCATAAGCAGCCGGTCAAAAGAGGGGATTATCCCGCTGTCTTCAGCGTTGGTGCGGCCTCACCTTGAGCGCTGTGTGCAGGTCTGGGCCCCGCAGTGTGAAGGGACTTGAGTGTGTCCAGAGGAGGGCGAGGAAGCTGCTGAAGGGCTGGAAGGCATCTCCTGTGAGGAGCAGCTAAGGACTTTGAGTTTGCCTAGTTGGGAGCAAAGGAGGCTGAGGGGCAACCTCGTTGCTCTCTCCAGCTTCCTGAGGAGGGGAAGTGGAGAGGGAGGTGCTGATCTCTTCTCCCTGGCACCCAGTGACAGGACATGCGGGAAGGGTTCAAAGCTGCGTCAGGGGACGACCAGACTAGGTATTCGGAACCATTTTTTTACTGAGAGGGAGGTCAAACGCTGGAACAGGCTTCCTAGAGAGGTGCTCGATGCCTGTCAGTGTTTAAGAGGCATTTGGACAGTGCCCTTCATGACATGCTTTAACTTTTGGTCAGCCCTGAAGGGGTCAGGCAGTTGGGCTAGATGATCGTTGTAGGTCCCTTCAACTGAAATAGTCTATTCTATTCTATTTTCAAAACAAAAACAAAGACAACAAATTCCAAATCAAGCAAAATATCAAATAAATCCTTTAGAATAGGCACTTAACATGCATATACCCTTTGGACAAACAAGCAAATTAAAGAAGGAGACTCATGAAGAATCTTTAATATGTGATATTAACAGCTTACTGTGGGATGACTAAACTGTAAGCTCTGATCCTTCCAGGTATGAAAGATGTGGAAGTTTCATTTTAATCTGTGGCTTACAAATATCTGAGAGGTAGACTCTAATTTTCTGAAAGTCTGACTCTATTTACTGTAAACTTAATTTTTCCTAAAAATATATTGTCTTTTACCATTGTTCCTCATTTCTTTTGTTGCACTGGGTGGGACAGATTCTCAGGTCAATCCTGTTCAGAGATGAAGACTAGACCCATTCCAGGTCCTGCCATGGACAGATAGGAGCTGGGAAGCAGTATTTTAAAATTTGGTTTTTTTTAAAGTGAGCTATTGTTAACCAGTTTCTAAAAATTAAATGGAATTTCCTCATGCCTACTGTTGTTGGAGTCAACTTCTCACTGGGACACCAACTTTAAGTTTCAATATTTATAGGGGGAAAAAAAAAAGATTTCTGGAAGCTTCTGGATTAAATTGGGCTATTCTTCACTTATTTAACCACTCTGGATAATTAAAGGTTTAGTGGTAGTAGTAACTGTTCCTGCCCTAGCTTTGCTGCTTGTAAAAAGAGAGTGGTGTGCCTAAAATTTTTTTGTTTTCTTTCTTTCCTGAAAAGGACTAAATATTGAAGTCTAGTTTGTATTTCAGTTTCCACTTTAGAAGTTGTCTGCTACCATGTTAGTGGGCATACCATCTTCTGGTCTGGAAGCCTAGGCTTATTAGGAAGGGTTAGTTTGTAAAGAACTGGTAATTCTCATTTTTTCACATCACTGTAGGGTTTCTATTCCACCTTTATGCAACACGGTTTAGTGATAATGGAAGCTAAAACATTAAAGGTCTGTTTATCACTGGCAGACTTTTAACATTTAGCAGCCCATATTTAAGATCATCCTTAAAAACTTATTTGTGCTTTTCTCTGTATTTTAGGAGCAGGTCTTTTGCATGGGATGTTGAAGAAATGCAAGAACCGTAGATTTTTTTTTCTTGTTATTTGAGACCCACATCTATTTATTTGTTTGCTTTCTTGCTTATTTGTCATCCTCTAATGGATTCTTTAGAAAAGTACTTTAAAACTCAGTATTAGAAGGTTTCATAAGGAAGGGAAATGTGGATATTGCTCATCTGCATTTAACCAAAGGCTACTGGGCACGGTTACCTCAGCACCTACACACAACTGCATATCCCCAACAACAAGTGACAGTGTTGGATCTGGTGCCTAAATATTTCTCATTGTTCCCACATTAGCGACCTGTAATCTGGACCTGTAAGAATTCAGGATTCAGAATTAAGAATAAATAAAGGAATAAGAATTAATATATTTTCCATCCATATGAAGAACTGTATGTTATTGTTGTTTCCTTTTCTTTCAGGTGATTTTTATCCTGTTATTTGAGATCAAAATGTTATACACGTTCAATACCTGCAAAGGGTAACATGAGATGACTAGATTGAAAACTATAGAAAGCAATATTTACATAAAATGAAGCATTTCTGAGAATAACAGGACATCAGAATTAGAGAAATAAATTTTAAATTACAGTTTCATCTTTTTGTTGAACTTTCAGGTGATTGTTTTGTTTTAATGACTTATGATAATGATGGAGGTACTATCAGGTTTAAAAGTGTGAAGAAAAGGAGTTATGTGAACACAATGATCAGTAATAAATTGCTAAACTATATTCCAAAGGAGCTGAAATATAAAATGGTTGGTGGACTAGCATTAATAGCAATTTGTATTTAGAAAGTGCTGTTTCAGAAAATCAGGTACATGTTTCACATACAAAATCTCTAGTGATCTATCAGCATAGGCTTTGATTCAATTGAGTATTAGGCTTTCAGCTTTCCCATATCCCCTCAGTTGTCTCTGGCCTCTCCAGTTTTCTATGGTCATTTCTCTGTCTCCCCCTCCCATTTTGAGTAAACCCAGGAAAGTAGTAAAATTTGCTAGCAACTCAGTGTTATTTAAGTTACCTAAGACAGGAAGATACTGTGCAAATGTATAGAGAGCTCTAATCACTCCAGTATAAGCAATATTGCTGCAAATTAATTTTCATAGTAAAAAAAAATGTAACAATGCACTTTCTGGAGAAGTAAACCATTGTTAAGACCTTCAAGTTTGTATGCTTCCAGAAGAGTTGATGGTGTCCTAGTAGGCAGCATATGAGCACAGTATGCAATGTCTGTTTGACTATTTTAAACAAAAGTGAAAAGAAAAAAAAAATTGGCTTGATAGTGTGAAAAACTGAAGTGGAAAGAGCTTAGGAAATAGAACATGATGTACTGCTGAACAGATTACTAGACTGTAAATTCACTTAATGCTAGGTGACCAAAAAGTGGTGCTGTCTATTGTAAACTATTTCTATGGTTCCAGTTACTGCTTCGATGTGGAGTGGTGGGATGGTGGTTTGGGGTGGGATTTTTGGTTGGTTTTTTTTTATATATGGGTGGTTTGGGTTTTTTTATCCAGTAGCAGTTTAAGGTAAAATAAAACATAAACATTTTTATTAAGAGGAACTAGACAACACAGGACTTCCCTTAAATTTTGTTTCCCCAAAAAAAGTTGTTCCAGAGTCAAGCTCTTTCCTACCCACTCCCTTTCTGGCCCCGTGACTTGTACATTCCTGGGAGTACAGACCAGCTTTAGGAGGGAACGATGCTCTCACATAAAAACCTGTTACTTCAGATTCTCAGGGAACCTGGGGCACAGCTCTGTTCAAACACCCCTGGTTGCAGATTTCTCCTCTCGGACAGTTATTCAAACCACTAAGATATTATATATATACTCATTCCTTCATCTATGTTTAAGACTCTCTTTCTGTATCCCAGCTAGAAAAAATTGCCCAAATGTAGCCTCAGAATAAACTCCTGTCTTCCAGGGTGATAGGAATGGCTTGAGACACACTCTCTAATGCCTTGCTCAGTCCTAACAGTCCATGCTGACTCTTGTGAATACCTCATCCACCCATGGTCAATAGTCTGGAGATGCTAGGGTGTCTAATTCACTGGTCTGATTTCCATTCTGGTTATCGGGTGACTAAGTTTTGGGCTCACAGTATTCAGGATCCCTTACTGGATCACAGCTGCCCTTCCATACAAGGAAAAAACCCCACAGCTTCTACAGATTCTCAGTCTAAAGGTAATGAATTACAGCTTCTCATTATACAGTTCAGCTTTCTCTTGCACTGGTAACAGTTCACAAATGATTTGCAATTAAGCCTTCGTCTTGCCTACTTCTAAACAATAAATTCACATAAGCTTTTCGGTTTTTTCAACTAGAAAAATACCATGTGCAAGTTTTGTTAAAAAGACCAAGGTGCACTGACCCTTCTGTTTGTGCAAACTTAGAATGTTATGTAGTAGAGAAAATCAGAAACAATACACCTCCTTCTGTCTTCAGCCCTCTGACATGCTCAGAGATCTCAGTGACATGAAGTATACATAATTAATCAACAACCACTCTCTGAGCAGACTTTCAGCATGTTTGCCAATGGAAGTCTGCAACCTACTACTAAGCAATTTCTTATGGCAAGGTCAGGGATCAAATAACAGGCGGCTTAAATGATCCAGCAGGCAGATTAGATAAAAAGTGGAAGACGTGCCCCAAAAGGACATGTTGCCTTTTCTCCCTACATCTCTAGCTTTGTCAATAAAACAGCTTCTCATTTCGTGAAGAAAGGCTAATAAAGACAGTATGATGAAAACTTTGGTGAGATAATCATCTTTAGGGCATGAGCTCTATCTGAAAAAAATATTCTATTTTATTTAAAGGCAATGTATTGGCTTTTTATATATCTGATCATTTGGTGATGTTTTTCTTTCCTTTTAAAGAGATGTAATCTGTTTGCTAACAAAACATAGTTCTGTATCTAAATGATATCCATATTAGAAAGGTTATTTATTGAGATTTAAAGTGTGTTTAGTCTAACACCATGTCTTCAACAGTGGCTGGTAGATGGGACTTTTAGTGACTTTCTATGAGTTCCTTCACCAGTCGATCCAGGTGTGGCTTTCTCTCAGCTCAAAGTTGGTAGGAGGATGTGTTCCATTCGCCGCAGCCCATGGAGAGCCCACACCAGAGCAGGGGAAAAATATGAGAGAGAAGGAGCAGAAGGAGAAACTGCTACAAACTGACCATACCCACCTCCATCCTGAGCCCTGTGACACTCAGGGTGGATAGAGGAGTCTTGAGTGAAGGACTGATGCTGAGTTTGGGAGAGGGGCAGAGGAGAGGTGTTGTTTTAATGTTTGTCTTTCTTTCTTACTACCCAAATCCACTTTGGTTAGACCTTGCCACTGTGTGGCTGAGCCTATGGACAGCTGAGATAGCCCTTTCGGTAAAGGAAGATAAAGATAACCCTCAGCTCCCTGGGAGGCTCGTGCCCAGGATCTGCTCAGCTGGGAATAAAAGAGCATTGGAAAGGCAGTCTTGCCATAATGGAGCCTGTGCTAGAGGACAGACTAGTCAATCCTGAGCCAAAACTTTTGACAATTTCTACGAGGTCTGTATTTTCTCCACTTGGCTCACATATACAGTCAGGCACTGGCCTGGAGCAATGAAAGTCCCATGTATAAATGGAGAATCAATAGGAACAGTGCCTGGTAAAGGTTGCTTAGGGGAGGGAGTATAAGGAAACAGGAAAATATACAGTAATAGTATTCCCTTTCTGCAGTTAAGGGATTTCCTGAGTCAGAGGACAAGCCAGTAAAGTATCTGTCCTCCACAACTTTGTCTAATTATTGCATCCAACAGCACATTTGCCTCCTCATCTTCCTGTGGCAACAAATTCCAGCAATGTGATATCTTAAAAAAAGAAAAGAAAAAAGAAAGAAAGAAAATAAAGAATAAAACCTTGAATTTATTTCAATTTTCTGGCTCTTATTTTGATTGCTTGTCTTTTAGTTCTATTACAGAAGATAATAAATGATATCTGTACATTTTCTCTATAACATTTATGATTTTAGAAGCCTGTATCAGCCTTCTCTGTTCTAAACTAAAGAACCTGCTCAGCCTAATCTCTTCTTAGATAAAAGCTGTTCCACAGCTCTGATTATCCTTGCCATTCTTTTCTGTGTTTTTTCTAGTTTCACTATGGCTTTTTTGAGGCAGGTGACCAGAATCAGAAAAAATGTCCAGATGGGGCTATGATGTTGAATTATGCCACAGCAAAAGGATGCTTTTGGTTTGTTTTTTATTATTTTCCTATGATTTTCTGACATTCAAATTGCATTTCTATAGCTGCTTAGTATTTAACTATTTTTAAAAAACTATCTGTAATGACTCCAGTGTCTCTTTCCTGGGTGATAATACATAGTTGAAAGTGTATATTTAGTTAGGTTTATGTTTCTCCTTCTATGTTTCTTTCTGCTTATTCACACTGAATTTCACCTGCTGTTTTGTTACCCAGTTACCCCATTACCATGTGATCCTACTACATTTCTTCTAGGTCAGCTTTGACTGTCCTCAACAGTTTTGTGTCATTGGCAGGCTCTGTCACCTGAGTATTCTCCCACTTTTTGTGTCAGTCCTGAATATATGGAACATAACACATCACTGAGGGGCCAGCTAGCAGCCTTCCCTTGCTGTGAAAGCTGATCATGTATTTACATCAAGTGTTTCCAAGTTCCTGAGTGGCTAGATATCTATCTGATAGAGGTCAGAGTCATGTGAAAGGTCTTTTAACTT